>VSMD01040541.1:0-27803 GCA_008750895.1 Mirza zaza
TTTTTTTTTTTTTTTTACCAATTCACTTTAGGTATGCTGTCACCAGGTGGCGGGAGGATGTCATAGAAAAATACAGCTAAGGTAAAAGGCATACGTTTTCCCTAAGTTTCAAGAGTGATTCTGGACTCCAGCCACCTACAATGATGTCACCTGCAATCTATAAACCAGAGATTTTTCACATTTTAATTAAAAGATTCATTAAAATAGCTAAACTTTAAAAAAAAAAGCAAATTCTTCAAAAACCAAAACTTCAGCAAATTTTAAATAAAGTACAAACTTGAAATAAAGCCCTTTATACAAGCCTTTAAAAATACCCTGTGTATCTTTCTTTCATATGTACTAAATTTTCCTATAACTATTAATTCTAATTACATCTTAAACATAGGTGCTGATTAGAATATTAATCTTTATAATTCCTCCTGATTTAACTTGCTGTCAAAACTCCCAGAGTGGCTTATTCTCAAGTGGTTTGAAGTTTTAAAACCTGTAATAATTCTTTGACAAGCAGCCTCCTTTCACTTAATCCTTTAAGTCCCTCTTGGCTGTCTGAGCCAGTTAAGGCCCAACTCTTTTTCCAGTTCTGGGCTTCACTCTCTACCGCCCTTTTCCCTGGACCAAAGTTTACTCTTTTCACTTGCTAATAAGTGCTATTTGCTGGGAGGTTCCACTACAGTTAGCATTGTCCTGGGGTAGAGCTGGACCACCTCACCCACTTCTCTTAGAAGGCTTACCTACGCCCACTGCTTTCATTTATCTTAAATGACAGCCTCTTTGTAGATTACCTGAGCAACATGTACAAAGTAGGTTCTTCAGAAACTTGATGGAAAATTACAGAAACATCCCTCACAATAAAGCAAAATAAAAAACCAAGAGGTCTTATAAACAAGGGCAAAGAGTAACTACCACTCTGAGTTCAGCAAATTAAACTATAAACCTTATAACTGAGATCCATATTCAGAAATGAGTCCTACACACTGTCCTATAAATTAAACTCTAACTTCAGCTAAGCAAGCTAAGCCACCTCTACTGCACGGAAACTGGTGTCACTATCTCAGGAGCACACAGGGTGGCAGCTAAGAGGGGCTCTAGATCCAGACCATCTGGCTCTCAACCCTAGCTCCACTGTTTACTTGGCTACCTTCTTTGTGCCTCAGTTTCCTCATCTGTAAAATGGAATGTTAAATTGTAACTACCCAGCATGGCTACTGTGGTCACTACATAATAAACAAGTCCATTCCACCAATGAGAACAGAGCTTGGCACACGCACTTTACAGCACGTAACAGATGATACTAATTATCACTATTCCTTGACCTTCCTCCACTCTTCTAACTTAATATACTCAAATCTCAAAACTTAAAATACATGGTTGATTTATTAGCCTAAATGAATGTGCAGGTAATTTCGCTCAAATTAGATTTCAGTTGGTTGGACTGGCACACTCCAGCAGCCTTTCCCAGCGCAGGCAGGACTGATGTGCCCATTTCAGCTAAGTCTGTTCACGCTTTGGAGGGACATGCTGTTTCTGTCACAGGGTCACCTGTATGATATAAGACACTTGGCACAGAGGATGCTTTTCCACAGGGAACAGGTGCATATGAGTGGATCTCAACTGTGTGATCTCACTCTCTGGGTCAGAAGATAAGGTTTTTCCAGAGGTTTGAAGGCTGGGCTGGGTTCCTAGCACGCATGGCCTGCCATCCTAATCCACGTGCTGGGTCCCACTGACGTACTCAGGGTGTGGCAGGGGCCAGGACAGGACTGTGCAGGACACAAAATGTGAGGTTAAGAGGGGAGCTTGTAAAAAAGGGATGTGCAGGGTGGAACTGTGAGAGCACGCCTCTGTCTCAGCCACAGTCAGAACTGAGCAGCATGGACAGTCCCATTCCCATGCCCATCTTTCTTTAATACACCGTCAGCGGAGCTCCAGCACACAGGAAAAGCAGTTTCACTCTTCTCTTCCCCTTGCAAGCTCCTTAGCAAATGTGCTAATGAGTGGGAAAGTGTTCAAGCGCACCCAGAAGGCAAAGAAATGGAAGCAAGGATTTAGAGAATTCGTTCCAATCACTCAAATTTCTATATCCAGGTATACACTTCAAAAAAAGGCCTGGAAATTTCCATTATATTTTCCTCATGACATATATTGTAATTTCACAGATGCTTTACATAGATGCTTCCAAATTTAAAGGGCCAGGGGAGAAGTCACGGATTGTTTTAAGAATATGATAAAAACGATAAACCCTGTGATCCCTAGAAAACCGTCTATGCACATATATACTGATGCTGACTACAAAGCAATCAGTCACCAGTCTCCTAAGGGCCAGCCTGGTGCCCCTTGAGGGCATGGTCTCCGCTCATGAATTTCTTTCCAACTGCATTTTGTCGAGATTTTCAAAGGGCAAGGAATATAATATTACGGCTTTGAGTCTCCTTAATACAACTTTTGGGCCAACTATTTCAAGATCAGCAAATATTTATATGAAGGCAGTCTAAAAATCCTGACAAAGACCTTTGTTCAGTCAAATACGCCATTCTTATTTTCCATATGAGGATTTACACCATACTTATTTTGATAATTTACCTACTTCATCATTCTATACCTCTTGGAGATAGTCTTCTATCCTAAAGGGACATGCATTTAAAAAGAGAAGGAGGGGTGGCTAATGACATGCCTGGTGGCAGGGCTTGCCATGGGTATGAGATGGGGACTAGAGCCAGCCAGCTGCACCTCCTGCCCAAGGAAGAGGGATGAAGTATCTCTCCATGGGGGACCTCACACCTGGCCACCAGGGGAAGGAGCTACTGCTCAGAACAGCCAGGTGACTAGACCCCAATTTTTAAAACTCCTTTTAAAATTAAAGCATTACCAAGTTTATCCTCTTTCTTGGAGCAACAAAAGAACACACACTCTACTAGACCCACAAACCACAAGTGGGGAGAGGAAAGAGTATGCAGGCAGAGAGCCTCATGGAAAACAAGTATGTGTTTATTCAAATGGAACTAAGCTACAAGAGAAAAAGTAATTTGGGGTGAGAGGAGGGGAAGGAAAGAATTAGAAATCAAAAAGAAGTGGCTTTCACTTGGACCTGCTGTGTGGTGTTTGTTGTGGTATTGCTCATGCACACCATCCTGTGAACAGCAGCAGTCTAGGGCTTCTAGAAAAACACTTGGGACAGTGGATAAATGCAGAGTGATGCTTGTCCAGTTGCAGACCAAACTAAGTGGAAGTACACTGCAACGTTCTTCACGTTCTTCCAGGTAGTGACAAAATACGTGAACCATTTTCATCCATCACAGACGCAGTTACTTAAGCTCTTTACACTGTACAGTTATTATGAAAAACACAGGGAGGCAGCTTCACTTACATGGTTAATGAAGAGACTCTTGCGTTTTTCTCTCACTGTGAAAACAAAAGATGCAACAGAAATGTTACATGCCTGCATGCCAACCCCTCCCAGGTTGCTGGGGACTGGGCCCTGTGTCATGGTCCCATCCTTCCACCAACCAACGTACCCAGTTGTTCATTTACCAAATATAAGAATATGGGACCTCCACAAATGCAGATCTGCCCTTGGCTGACAGCAGGATATACACATCCACTTAAACAGCAGCACCCTAACAAAATAACTGCAGCTGAAATCAATTAAGGGGCAATAGATTTCCAACAACTGAAGATTAATTAGTAAATCTCATAAAACTTGCCTGCATCCATTAGTTTAATATGATTAACAAATAATAGGACTATTTATTTCTAACCCAATCAGACCCATAAATGTCTATAGTACACATGGGAAATATAAATAATATCCATAACAGCATTAAGGTACAGGAAGACATTTACATCTCACACTGCTGTCTGCACATGTAGACTGCACAGCCCAGTCCCCAGTAGCCACCCCTCCCCCACCTGTCCCCTCAGAGTGTTCCACAGGACAGGAGCTCTCAGCCCCAGAGGAGCCTGTAGTGTGACCTGGTATCACTGAATTCTGCATTTTCTTTCCTGAAGACTCACTTTTGTGGGTGTGACACATTTATTGAGTAGTCTCTGTAGAGGACATAAAGAATAGGTTTCCTTCAAGGAGATGACATTGTAGGTCACAGGGAGTCAATAATGCTACCTTGGGCACCCTAAACGATAGTATGTAAATCTAGCTTTCATCTGAGGAGGGTTTTCTCCCCTGTGGTCCACACCCCCAAAATAGATTCACTGCCCTTTTTTAAAGCCCTCCAGCTGATCTCTTGGAGGCGCTCAGGAATTGTTTCCTATCATTCCTACGCTGTTCTTAGATTCACAAGGAAACACTTCTCTTTTCTGTAGAAGTCCCATCCTCTCTGGAACGACTGCTCTCCCCCTTGCTATCACAAAGATATTCCAGATACAAAAGCAAACAGTCTGAGGATACTGCTGGGTGCGTTGAGAGAGACCGACAGGCAGAAGGTGCCTAGGCCAAGCCATCAGATGGACTCATGTGCAGGGGCCACAGGCCTGCTCCTGTCGCAGGACAGAAGGCGAGCGCCACACGCAGAGTGCCAGGTGCCCCAGCCACACCTGAGGCCAGACCAGCACACACAGAGCACAAGTGCGCAGGCAGCGGTGACAGGCTGGGCCTGCCACGCACAGTGTAAAGCGGGCGACTACTCCGACCTGATCCCACACAAGCGTCCACAAGTGAACCATAACAAAAGAAAAATAAGGGTCTGGCCAGCGGTGCTGGGTTTCAGCTTACTGGCATATATTTATATGTGTGTGTGCGTGCACGCAAGTGCATATGTGTGGATTCATAATCACATGTGCACATGTATGTGTTTTGCTAACATTATTTCAACACTAAACTATTATGCAAGTGGCCAAGGATCAGGGTATAATGACATTTCTATGGCGACTTCCCATTAGCTGAAGGGATCTGCAAACACCTATGTGGGCCACAGAGCTGACAGGGTGTCCACTAATCTCTGTAGATAACACTTAGCTCTTCCAAGAGCATCTCAGTGACAGGTTTGTGCAACAGAGACTTTGTGTCTCCCAATCATGGGAACCACCTCCCATAATAAGGTCACCCTGACAGCTTAACAGCAGCTCCTGCCTCCAGCAGATAAAAGACATCTACGCCCCAAGAAATATTAGTGCTTCTTCTATGGGAACTATTGAGAAAATTAAGGATTATTCAAGCATAGAAGAGAAGGCTGAAATGCATAACCTTCAATAGTTTTGACTGAAAGGTTTACAAAGAGAGCTTTAATACAACAGAAAAGCACAGTAGCAAATGGGAATATTGGAAAAATGTACATCGCATACAAGGATCAGATTTAGGGAGGAATCGGGCCATGTCCATGAACTCCAACTGGTTGCAATTAAAATGGCAAAAAAACAACAGGTTACTAAGACTACGACAAAACACCTAAGGATAAGTTGTCCAAATCTATTACAGAATCTCTTAGGCACTCACTGCTTTTACGCAAATGAACACCTACATACTATTCTATTTCCTTCAGAGCAATTGGGCCTATTGAATCCAATCTGAAACTTAGGACTCCTAGGTCCTGAATCAGGTGCCACTTCCCTGTACTGTTTTGTAATAGCCCTCCTACAGGGGCCTTCGCAAGATGCAGCCTGCGACCGATTTCTCTTTGGAGCATCTTCTGAGCCCCCAAAACAACTACCTGTCCCTGCATAGGAAGAATTCCTAACAACTGTGTCTGGACTAGGCGACCCATTTCTCTGACCATACTGCCATCAGGGTAGATGGACTAATTCTCTCTCCTGGGAATTTGGAGTTCGAGCACACTCAAGGTGCTAGCTCATCAATGCTAGAGCCTTCAGCAAAGGTACGAAAACTCAGGCATGGGTGTGTGCCATCTCCTGCCGCACAGGAAAGAGTGAACACAGATCTGACTGCCATCCTTGCAAGGCAGGTCCCTGGCTAGTATCTGGGAACTTGGATTTGGGAGGGTCCTCACCACTCCCCCTCACTGTCCCTAAACTGTCTGCACAAACCGTATGGTCCATGCCGAACATCTGCTTTCCTTCTGGGAGTCTGGGATTTGGGTACATACAAGGCAGAGGTTTCCTACACAAGCAGCCCTTGATAAACCCTTGGGCTCTGTGGCTTCAACCTTCCCTGGCTGACGACATTTCACAGATGTTGTCACAACACATCTGTGACTGGGGAGTAGGGAGCAGCCTGTGCAACCATAGAGGCTGCTCCTGTTTCCTCGGGAACTTACCCTTTGCCTTGTACCGATTTTGCTTCATGCCCTTGCATTGTACTAAGTTGAGGCCATGTGTATGACTATATTTTGAGTCCTATGATTCCCCTACTGAATCAGCAAAGCTGGAGGTGGGGCCTGAGGACCCCACATAGCTGTCATGTGGAGAAACACCAGGGAGGGGTGACAGGGAGGAGGCAGGTGCTGCCTTCATTCCTGAGGGCCTTTAGTGCCCAGTTCTACCTACTCATGAGGTTTCTGAGATACCCTGGTGTCCTTAAAATTAATTATGCCTTTTCCCCTAAGTTAGTCGGAGAAGGACTAAGACATTACTGTGGGGGGAGTAATAAAATAAACAGAATCTCTTATAATAGTGTATCACCAAAAAAACCCAAAAAAAACAAAATTACCCAATCTATATCTGCCTTTAAAATAAATTTGAAAGTACTAAGGCTGATTAATCAGCTCTGAAATTCAAAATGCTGTAGCTATTTTGTTTTATGTAATGGTATATGCAATACGCCAACTCATTCCTAATGGGTAGTTTCAATCATTTTTAAAACTTCAGTATTTTTGGTTATTAGTAACGTATCAATCAAAATCTCTGGAGTTTTCTGAGTCCCTACATAATTAAGTGAACTAATAGTCATATTTTGCTTTGGTAGGAAAAACAGGCAATGAATGGATGTGGAACATAAATCTAATCTTTCCCAGGAGGAGAATAACAGCAATCTCCTCTGATCCACTTTATGATAGTTTGTTAAGAGGATTTTTAATTGGCCATAGTGACAGTCCATAATGACTTTAACAGAAAATGTACTAGAAGCTTTAAAAATAAGCCATCTAAAATCAGCAAAAACACTGCTCCTGACATTAAAAGTCTTCTCCAGATAAAATGGGGAATGAAGAGCAAAGAATAGCATCTGCAATCTGAGGTACAAACAAAATTCACTTAAGTTACTATGGGACACTCACCACAAAGCCACAGAATTAAAATTTCTTTACTCCTTTTTTGGTTTGTTTTCTTTTTTCTAGAGACAGGGTCTTGCTCTGTTGCCCAGGCTGGAGTGCAGTGGCACAATCATAGCTCAATACAGCCTTGAACTCCTGGCTCAAGAGATCCTCCTGAGTAGCTGGGACTACAGGTGCACACCACCACACCTGGCTAATTTTTGTGGGGATGGGGGTCTCACTACGTTGCTCAGGCTAGTCTCAAACTCCTGGCCTCCAGTGATCCCTACCCGGGCCTCCCAAAGTGCTAGGATTATAGGCATGAGCCACCACACTCACCCATTGACTCTGAAAAATACAACTTTCTGGAAAAACCTAATTATTAATGAGTATTTGTTAACAACCTGAATGCAATTTCAGCTAAACCCTTTTTATAGATAGGCACTACAAAAAAATTACCTTGGTTTCTCCTTTTCCATTTCTAAGATAGACCTTTCCGTGGAAAGCGTGGACTACTACGAAGCCATAGGATGTTAGAATTAAGGAGGTCCTAGGATCCCATCTAATTCAACATCCTGCTGTTAAAATTGGGGAGGCAGACTGGGCAAGTAGTGACCATGGGGGACAGTGGAGAGGTGGGCTGGGCTCCTTCCTCCCCACCACCCGGTCTCTGGGTAGCAGCATCGCTACGTGCAGGGCTCTTTCACATCTGCATGGAATGAGTCCCGTTTAAAAACAGAGTGACAATTAGAACCTGATGTGAAGAGCTAAGCTATTCTACAGAGAAAAGTACTTAGATGATTAATTACTCCGGATATAATGGATGGGCAGGCCACACACACAGCATGCTTCAACTATAAAGAATGACAGTTTTGTTTGGAGATGTAAAACTGATTGCTGAGATAGCAGCAACAACGTATATCACAAAAATCTGGTTCAAAAAAAAAAAATCTGGTTCAAAAGAAAAGCTTTTATTTCTCTTTCTCTTTTCCCGTGGGTAGCGTAAATCAGGTTTTGCACAATTAAAAGTTCAATATTAATTTTCTTACAAGAAAGTTTGAGATTACCATACAACTCCCACAATTTTCATTAATTTGGTGAATTCAATCATTCACTTAATTCAAAACACAACACAACTGGTGAGCCCCTGTTCAGAGTGCACACAGAGGCTCCCGGCTTGCTGCGCTCCTAGCCTGACAGGAAGGTGTGTCATGAGGACTAAGCACCAAGGCACAAAGTGCACTGTGGCAGGGACATCACCCCATGCTTTGAAGCCCAGAACCGGGCATCCCAGTAAGGTGACTTCCCCACGAGGTGCACCTCCTGAGCTACAGGAAGGAGCTTCTCCCAGACCTCTGGCTGCTCCGAGTCCTGGACCGGCGTTTATGTCTCTGTCTGGACACAGAGGAACAGGACATTCTGTATATGCAAATCGAAATCTAAATAAGCAAGGCAGACGAAACAAAAATGAAAAGACAAAAATTTCAAAGATGTCTAGGACAGCCCCAGTCATGGAGAGGAGAAAATTCCAGGGGAGAGAGGAGGAGGCAGCTGTAGGAAGAACATAAGGAGGAAACTGTTCAAAGAACAAATATCCACCTCAGCTGCTAACTTTAGATGTTTTCTGCTTCCCGTAGAGAACACCTAGGGCCAAAGGATTTCTTCTGAAGCACAGAAACATCAACTAAGTGAGATCCTTTTAAAAGTTTTTTTCTAATTATAAAACAACTACATGCTTTTTGTTGAAAATCTGGAAAATACAGAGCAGGATAAACAAAATGTAATTACAAATAAAAATTAAAACTTAGAAAAGACAGATATAGTCTTAAATATATACAGATTGAGTATCCCTTATCTAAAATGCTTGGGTCCAAAAGTGTTTTCGGATTTTGGAATATTTGCATTATTTGAGTGTCCCAAATCCAAAAATCTGAAAGCCTTTGAATGTCATATGGGTGAGCAAAAAGTTACAGATTTTGGAGCATTCTGGATTTTTGGATTTGAGATGCTCAACCTGTATAATCTGACAACCTAGAGATAACCACTATTAATATTTTAGTGTGTATCCTCCAATCTCTTCTGTGAGCACGCTTACACAGACACAACAAATGTCATGTCTACGCTTGCATATGGAAGTATTTATATTTAAATATGTGCAAATATACATATATTCACACAAACATGCCAATGGAAATAAACATGCCCATTTTTCTATTGGTATGTAAGCATTTTTATTAGTTGTATAGTAATTCTTTAATATGTAAAGGTATTAATCCTTTTTCATATGAAATATAGTATTTTCCCATTTGATGATTTCATTTTCAGGATATACTTTGACAGAGAGTTTTCATTTTTAGGCAACTTCCTCCATTGCTTTTATAAACTCACATGCCCCTTCCCCATTCTGACACTATGTATTCATTTGTATTGTTTCTAGATATTCACGATTACATTTGTTACATTTAATCTATCACCAGTCAATCCATCAGAAGTCTATCCTGGCACAAGGTGGAGGTGAGGTTATCATTAAATCTCATCTAAAAAAAAAATCAAAAGTGCTGTGTATACTATTATAAAGGCTGCTATGAAATTCTGGTATTTCAAACCTGATCTCTTCCTGGTTTGCTTTCAAGGCGTGGTTGGAAGCAACTCTTAAATGGGGGTGGGAGGGTGGACAAGATTGGTCTATCTGTATCAAGGAAACACAGACAGAACAAGATGGACCTGGGTGCAGCAGAGCCCAGACATCACCCTTCTCCTCCTGGGCAGACCCAGCGTTCTGGTTGTGGTGTTACAGTCAGCACAAAGGATGACTCTAAATCTAAAATAAGCTAACACAATGGCAGAGACCCAGATGAGGGGAAAACTCAATCCACTGAGCAAATGAAAACCCACACTCCAGAGTGAAGATCGCATGTACTCAGAACTTATGCTGTCTTGGATACTGGGCTCAGCACGTTGACAGATTACACATTCAGTCCTCCTGACAATCTCATGAAGCACTAACTCCATTTCACAGTTGAAAAACTGAGATTCAGGAAGATCGTATGAACCATATGCACCAAGATCACACAGAGAGTGATGGATCTAAGCCTTCAGCTCAGACAGCTGGGTTCCAGAGAATCACGATTTCAGGAAATCTTTCCAAGGCATTAACTGTTCTCACGTGGTGACTGAGTCACATCATCAATGAAAGTCAGCTGCCGTCCTATAGGTCATGGGGCAGCCAACCAAAAACATAAACCACATAAGACAGGCTACCACATGATACGCTGTGGGAAGTCCCGACAGGGTTAGTCGTCTGTGCTAACTGGCGGGGGATGGAAGGTGCTCAGAGTTTTAAGAAACAGAGTTGAAAAGTAAGAGTTTATGTCTGCCAACAGGCCACATCGGAACATGCCTGGGGAAGAGAGGACATCAAGCCCCCCAGCCTAGCGGAGTTACCACTGGAACCGCTATTCTGGATCTGCGCTCACCGAGCAATATTCTGATTTCTGAATCTGAGGACAGCATAGCTCAGGAAAGAGGATACAGGAAAAAGGATAGCAAGAAAGGTGACATTCTGAGTCTAACTGATTTCACCTGAGTTTGTCCTGCGTTAGCAGCTTTCTCCATGCTGGAAACACCAAGAGATCAGACACTGCAGTGGGGTGAGGCTCCCAAGCCAGCTGCAGCACCCAACAAGGGCCTCTCTCTTGTCCCTTTGGTTTACTGGGCGGGGTTCTGGACAAGAGACCCTGCACACGCCCCTGCCTCGTGCACCTCCAGAGATGACTGCAGAGGAGAGGACTGGCCTCAGGATGGGACAGTCATGTCAAGTCCAGACCTGGAAGGAGGAAGCCCAAAAACACCGGTGGGCCTAAAAAATCTACATCCTCCTGCCCCAAATAATGGATGTGTCCTTTTTTATAACGAAATTAGGGCAGACAGAAGAAAGTGAAGTTGCAGCACAAAACAGAAAGCTGCTCATCAGTGAAGACTGTCACAGTGCCACAGCACATCTACCCAAGACAGAGCACAATGACCTGCCTTCATTCCCTTGTCTTTGTAAGTTTCTTCTATATACTAGCCACTGCACTGGGTACAGAGACTGCAAAGTAAGGAAGGCATCCCATCTTCAAGCAACATGCAATCTAGGAAAGCACACACTATTTCCTTACTCACAGACCATAAAAATAATCACGTAATAATCAGTAGTATGGAGGCACATAGGAAGTGCACTGAATTTAACGCCACTGATATTTTGGTGCACCATTACTCTATGTGCCACTAAGAAAGAAAAAAAAAATGCTGCCAATTAAATTTTGGCAAGTCATTGACTACGCTGACTTCAGAGATGTCACGCAGCTGGGGAAAGGTGCCTGTCGGAAATCAGTGGAAAGTGGGAAATGTCACCCACGAGCAGCTGCTGGGTGGGCAGCGGGCAGGGTCGCTGACAAGCCCTGGGAAGAGGCACACAGGGCCTGAGTGGCAGCCAGAGAAGGGGCATTCCAGCACCCAGCACCCCCGCAGGTGACACAGAGCTGGGGAGACATCGGTGAGGCGATGGCAGGAAGGCCATGGGAGCACCCTGAGGGAAGAGACCCAGCGAGGTGCAGGGGTAGCCTCTTCGAATGCCAGACAAAAGGAGTCCAAAAAGGCTGGTTGTCTTGTGATGCCAGAAGTTCAACACTGCCCAGGAACAAAAACGTGACCCCACACAGAGGACAGCCACAAAACACTTTTCAACTTCAGTATTTCTAAAAGGATGTGCAAAGAAAACCATGGCTCATAGTTTTATTTCTGAAATTTAATGTTCCTACTTTGGTTTCAAGCCTCTCAAGGGACAAATGGTTTTTATCCCTTTCATTATTTCAAGAGATTCTTGAGAAATACACAGATTGCACGTGTGTGCACGCACACACAGACACACAAAGAGGATTATATTTTGTCCAAATTCTTTGCTAAGGTAAGGAACCTCTAAAAGCCATACTAATTAAAAGAGAAAAAGATGTAGGTTGGCTCTTTTGTCTTAAAGAGGAGGCTCTTGTATCTTTGAAAACAATGAACTGAAATAGGTATAAAAAAGCCAAAGACACCAAGAACTACAATTCTTCCTCACAAGTAAAAATGATAGCCTGAAAAGCCAAGGCCGGCCTGCGATCTAACTTCTCTCTTGCCTGGCAATTTCCTCTACCCCTATGAGGAACCCTTGGTCCCTTTGTTGAATAGGCAGCCCATCTGTGCGAAGAAATGAGACAGCAGTCACTATGCCTTTGTATAAAAGCCCTACAGTCAGCCACTCGATGGACCTAATGAGCAGCACTCTATTACCATTCAGTTTTGCTAGAGTTTCCAGCTTCCTGATGCACAATGAGAAGAAAGTTCCAAGTCCAGCCTGAATCTCTTTGATATCCAGAGGGAAAGGGAATTTAGCAAGCAAGAAACTCTAATGACTTAAAGCAGCAGGTACCATCTGACTCAGGCAACTGACCAGGTGTGGCAGGTAGGTGCGTGGCCGACAGCCTGTTTGTCAGACCATCAGTGCTGGAGAAGAAAGAGGGTGAGGGGTCTGAGAAGAGAGAAAGCTGCAAGGGCCGAAATGCTCCATGGCTGTGGTCCCAAGCAGCAGCTGCCCTAATGTGACTGTTATCATCCCAACTTTGTCTGCACTACTCTCGGAGTACCTCCATCTGAAGGAAAGAGGAGCGACCACCAGACTCAAAAGAATCAGAAAGGGTACTGTGTGCCTTACTGTCTCAGACTGCAACATTTCCTCCAATTAGAAAAAAATTAGGGTGTGTAAGACCCACATTTACGAACTGCTCTAGTACAGGGGTCTTGCAATGGAAATGTAAGTTTATCCGAGTGAAGAATTATCACAATCAAATCCAGAATGTTTCCTGTCGTTGTCATTTTTCCTTCAACCAGCTGGACTGGTATGTCTTCTGTGCCAGGCACCCCAAGGGGATGTGACTGGAGCTGGGATGAAATGTGCACAGTCACTCTCCCAGGCCAGCACAAAGCGCAGCCTGGCACCACTGCCCGACTGTTGAGAACTGAGAAGGGGGAAGAGTGGAGGAAAATCCCAAAGCCTCCCCTGGCTTGGAGACCCAGGCAGGGTAGGAATGCAGAAAGGTGGCTGGAGTTCCTGGGTTCTGTCTCGCACATACTGGGTCAGAGGAACCTACACGGCCTCCATGGTAAAGCTGTCCAGCGGCAGGTGGATACTTGGGTTTTGAAGAGCACAAAGAAAAATCTGATGAGATTTGACAGTTGACATGAAAGCCACGAGGAACTGTGTAGAACAAAAAACTAAGATGGTAAAGAACAGACCCTGGGAAATAGTGCACTAAAGGGATGAATGGAGGTGGCTTATTTATGTTGGATAGGAGCTTACAGAAAGGCAGCATTTCTCAGGACCCATCTGCCAAAAGCCCAACTTGCCAAATACCCAGTGCTCTGACAAACATTTCACCAAAACATTCATTCATTGATGTTACCAAATCTACTTATTTTAAAAACCTATGTAATTATTTTTAAAGCAATTGTTTATTAGATGCACTGGTTTTCAGCAAATTGGCCTGCTGGAAAATAGGAAGCAAAAGAGAAGGAGTTCTAAGAAATGTGGAGCAGTCAGTGACAGCAAGTGCCACACAAGTAGGCAAGAGCCAAGTGAGGGAAAATGTCCTCGGGTAACTACCATGCGTGCACCCCAAGATGGCAGGGTGGGAGGATGACCCCAGTGGGTCGGAGAGAGGGCAGCGCTGGTGCAGAAGCTGTCACCAAACAGAGGGTAGAGAGGAATACCTGACGGAGGTGCTGGTTATTTTCCCTTTTCTCATTCTCCACCTGTGAGACTCAAGTCTGTTCACATGTTGAGTGGAAAGATGCAGCATTTAAGGAAAAAGTGAAGCAACAGACAGAGGAGTTGCCCTGGTGTTCCAGAAGAGGAAGGGGAGTAACTCCTAGAGCAAAGGGAAAGGGGAAGACAGAGTCCCCTAAGCTGTGTCTGGAGCAATCCCGCCCTAGGTCAAGTTTCCTTTCACCATGACAATCAAGGTATGTTGTCCACTTAGAGGCTCTGATGCAATTTCATAGGAATCTGGTCAGGACATCTGAATGAAGTTGGTCTGTACCCTAAGTTCACAGGAAGCAAGAACCAAACCTAAAACTAAGCCGAACTTGTAACTTGTTTTCACAGCATAAAGCATCTGCATAAAGGGGTGGGGAACCTGCAGCCTTGGGGCCACATGTGGCCTTCTGGATCCTTGAGTGCAGCCTTTTGACTAAATACAAATTTTACAGAACAAATCATTTTAATGAAGGGATTTGTTCCATGAAGTTTGGATTCAGTCGAGGGGCCCTGAGGCTGCAGGTTCCCCACCCCTCAAACCCTCATCCTCACTGGCACTCTCCTTCCCTAGTTATTATCCTACCCCTCTCAATGGCTTCCTGCTTCATCTAGGGAAAAAGGTTTTTCTGTACCAGAAACACATCTAAAACTTACTTCAAAGTCTTTCAAATCAAGTCAGGGGCCTGCTTAGTTACAGATCACCAATATGACATCAGCATTATACCTTGCCAAAATTATCATTATTGAAGAGTTATCGATTCTATATATGAACTTACTGTCTTAAACATGTCTGGCTATATTTCTATTCAATTTGGGATCTTCTCTAAATTAGAGCTTAGCAATTTGCCTAAAGAGTCAGGGATAGAATTTTGTAGGGTTCTGGCATCTTAAAATAACATCCTGATCACTATGTTGCCATTTACAAATTCCTCCTGCCACACTTTTCTACTGGAATCCAACTAAGAAAATGTGTATTCACTGTATTGTATAAGTCCCATCTTATCTCTAGCCAAGGGCCAGGGAGAGTGAGATACTCCAGGGGCCGAAGAGAGACAAAAACCTCTAGGAGAAATCCCACACACACCTGAGATGAACCACAAAGATCATGGGATCCGTAAGAATAAGCTGGTTATTGGAAGTGTTGTGAAAAATAAAACATTTATACCTAGTGTACGGGTTCAACTCAGCTCTCCAACACCACAACAGAGCTAGTTAACGGTACTTTTATTTAAGGATCATATTTTGCTTTCTTTTACATATCGTTAACAAATACTTCTGATCTTTTGAGAAGTTATACAAATATCAATTCTTAAAGGAAAATTTTTGACTCTGGGTAGAAACTTACGGGATATGTACAGAATACAGCTGACTGGCAAAATGAGGACGAGCTGCTTCAAACAGGAAATTCTATAAACATTACTAATTACAAAAGAAGAAAAAATCCAAGGGAACCACCATTAAACTGTATACTTGGGGGTCACTAAAGGGGATTCTAATTTCATCTGGAAAGCCAAATCTAGTGGAAAAATCAAGACTTAGGCTAATTACCAACATGAGCCTTTTTTCTTTCTTTTTTATACTTCAGGATCATCAGTGATTGTAACTTTTTTTTTTTTTTTAAAGAAACATAAATTAGGAACTTACCGTCTGTCTGAGATTTACTGAGGAATATTGTGCTGGCCCGAGGATGATCTGAAGGATTGAATTCCATGTTCAAATCTTTAAAGAAAAAAAAAAAAAAAGAAATTACATGAATAAACCATCTGATAATGAGAGAGTCAAGATTAATTTTCATTTTTTTCAACCTTAAATTGCAAATATATTCAAGGATTTCAGATAGCTGTAGTTACTGTTTTAATAGAGCCTTTTGGTAAGACTGAAAACACTGCTGTTTAGTTTTAAAAAGTCAAACATAAAAATTAGACACTTGGCTGGAGATCTATTAGCCTAAAAAACCCTCCATTTTCTTTTGAAAAGTCTGCTCTGCACCCAAGATACACAAAATAGAAGGACAGAATTATCATGTACAATTAAAGAGAGTTACTCGTCACAGCAGACTCATCTAAGCGCTACAGTTTAGTAAGCGGTATTTTCAAGGTAAAGGTGATTAAAATAGGTTATCTCAACTGGTTGGACCTCAACTCAGGATCCTTGTATCCTGCCTAAGATTGTTGTTTTCTAAACAGGAAAAACTTATTCCTTAGAGCAAAAGCTGCAAATCAGCCATTTGTGGGCCTAATATAGGCCACAAGTGTGTTTTGATTCATACTTTTTATTTTTTAAATTTTAGTCAACCTATAAAACTCAAGAGATTTCAAACACACATCATACACACACACACAAAAAAAAATCCCTGTTTTCAGTTTCTCTTGAGAAATAAGATCATCTGGCAACACAAGGCTCACACCCCAATGGTCACGATCGCTGGAGCCCAGCAGCTGTGGCCCCTTCAGATGAGACCTGGGGCTCCAGCTCTCCAGTGTGACCCTCCCCACACACACTGGGCTCTCCCGACACTCACTGTAGCACTTTTCTACCCCCACAGGGATTTGGTTTTGCAGTCCCTGCCTTAGGACAATCTCTAAGGGTTGAGACTTGTCAATATGATATAAACAATTTAGAATCCCATCATAGAAGAGTTTTTCCAGTTCAGGAAAAAAAAAAAACAAAAAACAAAAAAAACCTGATTCCATGGCAAAAGAATAGTTAACCAAAACAGAAAAATTAAGTTAGGGGAGGAAAGAGATCAAAATTCCTGGAAAGTCTGAATGGCCTTCAAATCAGTTTACAGCATCAGAATAAAAACTTTTTGGGGATCCAATTATTTCAATAAACTCGCACAGAATCTTAATCAACATCCATAAAAAGCAGATGGGGCCTATCCTTAGCTTTAATAGCTCATCAAGTCAAAGACGAAAGGATAGAGAAATGAGGACTGTCAGATATACACTGGAGGCTACACCTAATTCCTTATCCACACAGACCAACCCTCAGCAACCCTCCGAAGTGAGGCAGTTCTTCCATTACCAGCCAACCTAACTAGACTCTAACTTCCTAACTAGACTCTAACTTCCCACTGGGAACTATATTAAAGAAACACCTGTTGGCCGAGGCAGGTGGATCGCTTAAGGTCAAGAGTTTGGGACCAGCCTGAGCAAGAGTGATACCCCATCTCTACTAAAAATAGAAATTATCTGGACAAAATATATATAAATAGAAAAAATTAGCTGGCCATGGTGGCACATGCCTGTAGTCTCAGCTACTCGGGAGACTGAGGCAAGAGGATCACTAGAGCCCAGGAGTTTGAGGTTGCTGTGAGCTAGGCTGACGCCATGGCACTCTACCCCAGGCAACAGAGTGAGACTGTGTCTCAAAAAAAAAAAGAAAAGAAAGAAAGAAACACCTGTTGAATGTTAAACAGAAGCTTCTTCAATCATCTGGTCCTTCTTGGATTATATAACTTCCACTGAAGTTACACAGTAGTTTCACAGCAAAAGGCATTAAGGAGTTTTGATGGAAGGAGAAAGGTAGGCCAAAGAGAAACTCAATTTTCCAAACTGGCTTCAATTTGTACAAGATAAAGTTAGGTGAGAGACTGCATGGTGAAAATGACTCTTTGAGAAGGGTTTTCCTGCTTAACTAGGGTCTTGTTATTAAAAAGGGCTAAATAACAAATGTGCTACTAAATTTTTTGAGGATTTGTGCATATCAAAATGAGGGCAAATACATCATCCTAACCATTATGGACGCAGTTAACATCCAAAAACTGTAACACACAGTCCCAGAGAAAAGCAGCAACTGAAACGCAGTGTGCATGCAGCGCCTACGTGCCAGCGAGACAACACCAGGAAACCGATCCCCTGGCCTCTGGCGTCAGCACCACAAATTCCTACTTTGTCCCTTTAACACCCAACTCTCAGACTCATCTACCGGACCAGTTTTCTTTAAGACCCACTTTTAGCATTAAAATCCGTCAGTAGGGGTTTGTACAACACCACAAGCACAAAGTGTAAAGCTTGCTTTCCTGTTTGGAGTGAAATAACACAAGACCGCCATTCCTTACAACTGACATCCTGCTCTCTAGTCCAGGGACATGCTTGCAGGAGGACAATCCCCGACTAACTGCAGGTTAGGGTTCTGTGCTGTAATGTTTACAACACCCTCAACATCGCTAAGAATGGGGAAGTCGCAGACTCTAAGACAGGGATTCCAGTAACGGGGCATCTGTTATGGCAAATAATATTGCAGTACATCTAGATGGTGAAATACTATGCTACCATCAAAAAATCACGTGAATGTTTTAATGACATGGAAACAGACATATTAATACCATATGTCATTAGGTGAGGAGAGCAATATAATACCAGCTTGGAAGGAAAATATGTGTAGGCATAGAAAACATATCAGAAGAATATACACCAATATTTTGTTACTATCAAATAATGCCAATGAGCTATATATACATATACACACACATATAGTGTGTGTGTGGATGTTTTCTTCTACGTTTTCTGCATTGAGCCCATTTTTGTTGGTTTGCTTTTTTAACTTTTGTAATTTTGAAACACAACTTGTGAAAATAGATTTGAGCCTTTAACATCCTCCAGGCTGGTGTTCCCGGGAGACGCGCTGAAGTCACAGGAGACACACACAGCCCCAGTGAGTCGCCCCTCAGCACCGTCCACTTGCTGCAAGAACACGTGACGAAAAACAACCCTGGGCGGAGGTGCCCTCATCCTCTGCCTGCAATCTCTGTGCCTCTTTACTCTTCCTGCTCTCAACAAGGCCAGAGTGAGAAAGGGCATGTGACTCTTCTCTGGGGAAGCCAAACAACAGGCATTACATCTCACACTCTCCCTATGAAAGGTACACACCAAGTGTGACACGAAGAAAAGGCTGTCATGTTTCCTTTATGGCCAAGGCATAATTCCAGGTCTGATCAGGATGTTCCCTGTGTCACAGCTGGTTTCTTAATGGGTGACAGGCCAGGTATCATTTTTCCCCAAGTCAGTGGCACAGAACAAGTCATACAGAGCTCAGAGGAGACTTCAAGACCACTGTCTGCTATGGTATTCACGGATGAGGCAAGGCAGGCTCAGAACTTGAGAACACTACGGTAATTACAATACGTGCTCTGGCATGGAGACTCTAACTTCTGGCGGTGGGGAGAAAAACCACCATTCTCATAAGCCAAGCAAAATAATCCTGCCATATCACTCAAACTTAACACTCTGAAGTCAAGCATGACAAAACTGCAACTTCAGCCATACAGAAAAAAAATCTCCTCATTGTGGAATTTAGAAAAATGACAGCTCAAATGTTTATAACAAGTTAGAACATATCTGGAAGAGTAGTGGTTTCAGTTCAGCTCAATGAAGTTTCCAAATGACAATAAAAAAAAAATTAATGGAATGCAAGCTTAAAATCAGAGATTATAGATGAAACAGACTTCCCTGCTAAAGTATGCTGATCACCTTGCTAAAGTCAGTTCTCACTAAGAGCATACTACTACTTTTGAAGTAATAACTGAACACTAATTGTTCACATAATCCACCACCAAATCAAACATTCCTCACCCCTTCGAAAAGCCCTTCTGGAACTTCACACAGCCCAGCCCTCCCTCATACCCAACCCTCCAGTGTGCAGAGAGCTGTGACTTTCCCCACTTGCTCCCAGCAAGCTCTTGACGTAGTTCATGTGCTAACTCATCCACAACTAGAATAACTTGTAAAATTTAAACGGTTACTCCACTAGGTGTCATTTAGCAGAATCACTGCCTTGACAGTGAAGCCTCACTGGAGGATTTTCATCTTGAGAAAAGCCCTGAAGAGATGAGCTGGCTGGTGATACCACATGGAAGCCCACAGCTCTGGCCCAAGCAGGTCAGCATGTGGCCAGCCTCTGGGAGGGACACAGAAAAGTGGCAGACATGGTTAATCCCACACAGACTTACAATCTATTCAGGAGGACGAGATGAAGTACATGACACATTTGAGCATAGGGCCAGCTGGTGAACAAGAATGAAAAATCTGACCCAATCCTATGAGATACAAAATAGCGTGCTTAAAATAGTTCAAAGCACTGGACTCTTCAAACATGCAATTGAGTCCCTACCATATGGTTGGCACTATGTTCATTCCTGTTGGTATCAAAATACCACTTTGGAGTAATAATCACTTCTATGTCATTACCTTTCCTATTGTCTACACGAACTATTTCATGATCCTAAGAATGCATTCTTGGTTTTCAAAGGGTTACATATAGTCGATTAATAGTGAAATGAACATGTATTTAGCTGACTTCAAAATGTATCATATGATATTTCTATCACATATCACATATAAGTATGAATGGCCAGTCCAAACTACCATGGTTTTCATCCATCTATTCATTCATTCAACAAATAATCATTGAGCATCAACCAGGTGCCAGGTACTGCTGAGTTTCAGATACTGAGGTACAGAAGTAACAAAATGGATCAAGTCCCAGCCCTACCAGAGCATCCTTCTAAGTTCAGTATGAATACCAGTGAAGAAAGCAAAAAGAATGAAAAACCCAACAAGAATGACTCTATAAACTCTATAACCCACATGCAGAAAACTTAAAGTAGACTCTCCAGGAGTTCTGGGAATCACTTATTCCCTAAGGGGAGGCTCAAACAGAGGAGTAGAAATAATGCATTTTACAATGTAAAAGATGCAGATTTGAATTGATCTGCATTAGCTCTATGACTTTGGGAATATTATTCCTTAACTCTAAAGTGGGCTAATAACACCTAACTTAGAGGACTACTGTGAAGATTAGAAGTTATGTACATAGAGCAATGGGCAGGCTGTCTGCCACACAATGAGAACTCTACAAATAATGGGTATTAAAAACCATTGTGCACAGCACCTAGCTCAGTGCTCAAGAAATAAAACTCTCAATACATAAATGTTGCACTTAGAGACACTCTAAAGACTGTTAATCTTCATTACACAATTTCTACTTTTTAAGGAGTGTTAAGATTTAAACATCAGTTTCAACCTCACTGTTGCATACTCCTGATTTAGATTCTCCTACCCCTTAAAAGAACAAGATGATCCATAAACTAGCGTCTTAGACAGTAACACTTTACAGAGAAAAAGGCAGTTTTAAGGAATGTCATGGAATCCCTTTGAGTTGACTTCAACCTATCGAAGGAATGTTCAGGAAGCCGAGTTTTGAACCACTCACTGCCTTTTTATGATGATGACACCCATTTAGACACACGATCAAATTATAATACTCATAGGATGGTTGTTCTACGGGTCTGTCACCAGACTGTGACGTGAAAACTGAGTACTAGGTCACGCTGCTCACAGTCCATGCTTCAGCTGAGCACAGGGTCTGACGTGATCGATCCCTTTATTCAAAACTGAAAACGAATCAAACAGCATGCTTGCTACACAGTTTAATTCAGCAGCGTGCTCGCATGCCAGGCAACCTAATTTTCCTCAGTCCTTTAAAAAGATGTCACAACAGTGGCGATCCACAACTGCTCATCCCACTTTTCAGCCAGTGCCAGGGTTCACCTGTAGTGTCTCAATGAATCCAGGTAATGAGACAGTGCCAAGAGAAGCAGGTGTCACTATCTATCACTGATGTCTGCAAAAGCAGTAAAAATGAAAACTACAGCAAGGCCTGATGGCACTGCATGGAAGAGAAGGCTCCAAAGACAACCTGCACGAGGCCAAACCATCCCCCACCTCTTCCTCTCTCTGCAGTGCCAGGCCCCAGGCTGATCACTGCTCCAATAAATCATCCCAAAAGACGGGCTGTCTGTTAGCTGTTGGCAATGTCAGTGGGGAGAGCCCAAAGGAGTCAAGGATTCTGTGACTCCTTGATAGTTTCGGAAACTTCATGGCAGAAAATCAACTTCGATCTAGAGGCCAACTGTGGTTAGTTGACAACCCCATGGTTACTCTGAGAAGACATCACTAGGTCTGTTTCCTGGCTTTAGACAGTTATATAATCAAAATCTTAAACTTTTAATTTCAATTTTAGGTAGTCACATTTCCAAATCTAGCTATGATCTGCAAGGGAATGATGAAACCAACACATAAAAACTGTTAATTGTAAATCAGATTGGTTCTTTTCATTTTTTTTTTTTTAGTTACTATTGTCCCACTGCCTGAAAATCAGTGATTATCTCCACTGGCTGATGTCAATGAGAAGGAATCCAGAGCTGCCCCAGCTTCCCCAAGAGGTCACCCCCAGGCCAGCCATCCCAGCAGCCAGAATCAGCAGCCACTCAGAACAACTGCTCTGTTACTGCAATTCTCGTTAATTCTAAAGCCATCTTTTCTACTCCCACTGATTTTAAGTTTATTCTCTTAATTATTATAACACACTTAGATTTGGTTATTTCCTATTTTTGCTCTCTTTCTGGGGCCAGTGTCCCTGCAGGTGATTGGCACACGTGTCTTTGCGAGTACAAGTCTCTGTGTCTGCACTTCTACGTGTGTGGGCCTCCACATCACTCCCTCTGGGGCTGGGTTTGCGTCTGGGTTTATGTCTCTGTGTGGATCTCTCTGTGCACACACATCCATCCCTCATTCATCTGTTCTCTGTCCATCTGTCTGCCTCTCCACCTCCCCTCTTTTCAACCCATCTCAGTCTCTATTCCACTGGCTCTCTTTCTCCCCATAACTATTTTCTCTGTCATTACCTCCTTCTCCAATGCCCTCTCTCTCTCCACTCTAACTTTCTATCTTAAGCTGAACCAAAGACCCTGCTACATGCACTTAGAAACACGACATAAAATGTAAGACATCCTTTTAAATATCTACAAAAGTGTGTCAAGAAAGCAAGATAAACGGCCTGAGGCCCTAATCAAAGAGAGAACTAAAGGGCACGGGCTATCCAGCTGTGTGAGGTGTTGCACATCCTGGTTCACACCTATTATCCTGGCATAATTCCTAATTCTAACCCCCTTTACTCTCAAAAGTGTCTTGGTGTGGAGGTCACCATATTTTGATGTTCCTGCAGGACAGGATATAAGACAGGAGTTGGAACTGAGAAACTTGTACATACAGGCCAACTAAAGATACATATAGAGGCCAGGCCCAGTGGCTCACGCCTGTAATCCTACCACTCTGGGAGGCCAAGGCGGGCAGATTGCTCGAGGTCAGGAGTTCGAAACCAGCCTGAGCAAGAGCGAGACCCCGTCTCTACTATAAATAGAAAGAAATTAATTGGCCGACTAAGATATATACAAAAAATTAGCTGGGCATGGTGGCTCATGCCTGTAGTCCCAGCTACTCGGGAGGCTGAGGCAGGAGGATTGTTTGAGCCCAGGAGTTTGAGGTTGCTGTGAGCTAGGCTGACACCATGGCACTCACTCTAGCCTGGGCAACAAAGCAAGACTTTGTCTCAAAAAAAAAAAACCAGAACAAAACTTGTATGTTAAATCCTAGCCTCCAATGTGTATTTGAAGGTGGGACCTCTAAGAGGTTATCAGGTGATGAGGCAGAGCCCTCATGTACAGGATTAGTGCCATCACAAAGAGATCCCAGAGAGCTCCCTGGCCCCTTCTGCCATGTGAGGCTCCACAGCAAGAAAAGGGCCATCTATGACCCAGGAAGCAGACGACCCTCGGCCGGAACCAAATCTGCTAGCACCTGATTTTGGACTTCCCATCCTCCAGAACTGTGAGGAAGAAATTTCTGTTGTTCATAAACCACTTGGTCTATGGTACTTTGTTATAGCAGCCTCAACGACTAAGACTGACTGACTGATTTATTTACTTGCTGATTTTCTGAAAATAAAAAATAAAACAAAACATAGTCATTAAAATCTAAAACTCAACAGACGATTTAAATTGCAGATCAGATACACCTGAACACAGAACTGGTGACATAAAAAATAGATCTCAGGAAATCACTTAGAATGAAGCAGAGAGAGAGACAGAGACAGAGAGAGAGAGAGAGAGACAGAGACAGAGAGAAAGTTACACTGTATAGAATGGAAAAAGTACAACCAACAGGGTTCTACATTCTGTACATTCAGGAATAGAAAAAGACTCTTAGCAAAGCTCTTTAACCTGATAAAGGCTATCTGCCCAAACGTGCAGCAATCTGCATACTTAATGGGGAAACACCAGATACATTCTCCTTAAGTCAGGAATGACACATAAATCCATCTATATTCAACACTGCATACGAGGTCCCAGTCAATGCAACTGGACAAGTACAAGTAATATAACAAGGATTTACTGAATTAGCAAGAAACAAAACTATTATTATTTGTATATAATCGTCTACACAGAGAATACAAGCGGCTTTAAAAATCTATTGCTGCTAAATACAAAACAGATGAACATACAGAAATCAATTTCATTCCAGTATCCTCGCAATAGTCCTTGACTGAAGGAGCAGTATCATTCCCTTTTCCCTCGGGGTGTTTGGAAACGTGTGGAGACATTTTCGGCTGTCACAATGTGGCTGCTACTTGCTCGTACCACTGTCTCACACAATAAGAAACTGTGCCTCATTCTCAGTGGATGCCAATAGGGTATTCATTGAGAAACACTATACCCTAGAGCAATAAACAATTAGCAAATACAGCAATATGATATAAAAAGTGTTCCATTTACTAAGCAACAACAAAAAAAACTATCATTAAATTTAACAAAAAATGTGCAAGACCTTAAACAGAAAATTATAAAATTTTATGAACAAGCTAAAAAATATCTCTATATGTACAGAAATACAGTCTACACACAGGTATGTATACTCATTTATACATGCGGTTATTCGTATGTACACACATCCTGGCCCATGTCAGGCCATGTGCTGTGTGCTGAGCTGCTCACATGGCAGTGAACCCAACACGCCCGGTCCCTGCTCACAGGGTTATCAATCCAAGTATCCAAAGGTTTAAAGATTTTCACTCTGTCTGGTCACAGTTCATATGACACTTTCACTTTAAAACTTAAATAATCAGGTGTGGCTTTTCCATGCTCCCTGCTTCACCCTAACACGCTTCCCTTTGGGCATGTTACTGCTTACCGCCACATCTACACAGGCCAGGTGAGCAAAACATAAGAAAGGTTACAGAAAGTCAACATGAGGTGGCAGAGAATGGGAGCAAGAAGGTAAATGCCAGCACCTGCTCACGGCTGTATTGGACGAAATGAAAGCACATGCCAAGGGGACGCGTGAGACTACTGTACCACACAGGACTGGGGACTCTGCGTGCCTGGTCACCACTCCTGCGGAACCGGCCTGCTCTTCCGGCTGGCCTTGTTTCCCACTTCTGTCCGTCTTATGCTTTCTGCTCCAGCAGCACCTTGCCAGCACGCAGCACTCTTTCAGTTTCTCGTGGGCTCGGGCATCCCCTCTGCCTGAATAACCCCCTCTGGGTGGGGCCGTGTGCTCCACTCCTGCTCCTACGTCACGTCTCGGGCCAGCATCCCCCCATCCCGGAAGGCCTTCCTGACTCACCTAGGCTCGCTGCTGTGCTGCCACCTCCACTGCCACCAAGCTCATGCCCGTAACCACTGGCCTAAGTGAGTGCTCCCCCTCCCAAATGTGCACTGACTGCAGAAAGGAGCCAGCGGGCTGCGATGGCTACTGAGTGACACCAAGGCACTGAACCCGACACGTGGATCAAGAGAGAGAGATGTCAGATGCAGTCCTCGCTCTCAAGGAGCTTCAGTCCACCAGCGAGCGAACGCACACACGCACACACGCACACACACGCACACACACGCACACTCTGTCACCGACAGTCCCTAAGCGGGGCGGAATGCAGCGGGTCACATGCACAGCACGGACGGGCAGCGCTCCAGGCGTTCCTGGTAGAGGAGAGAGAACTTCACACAACAGGCGACATTTCAGTAGGGCTGACAGAGAGTTGGATTTTTATTTGGAAAAACCAGCTTAGGGTTTTTCCCAGCCAGGGGGGTGCATGCCAGCCAGAAGGAAGAGGACAGGCCAGGCACATGATGGATGGGAAGAGTTTATTAGGGAACCGCCAATGCACATGCCAGGCTGGACAGTTCAGGAAGAAAAGCCGCAGAAAGGGAAAGCAGATGGGTGGATTCAGGCCAGACTGCAGAAAGCCCTGGGTGCCAGGACTAGGAGCTGTATTTTTCCCCGAGGACAAAGAGGGTCAAGCCACTGCCGATGTCCCAACAATTCAACTTTGACTGCTGGTGTTTATATTTAGAAAGATACCCACTGGAAGAAAAAATGGGAAGGTGCAGTGACAAGTTTAAATTCAGAGAAAGGAGAAAAGACAAACCATGCAAAAGAGAAATATACATGATGGCCTTGCTGGGTCCTGAGACAATGCAGGTGGAGGCCAGGGGGAGACCCTGGCACAACGGCGGGGCTCAGTCACCCACCAGTGGCATCACCCACCTGAGGACAGGGCAGCACTTACCCCGCCATGCGTCAAGTCCAAATGTTCAACAATAAGTGGACAAACAGAGATAACATAAAACAATGATCAACAAGTGAAATAGTTCTTCTTAAGAAAAAAGAAAAGGACACACTGGCAAGGACCAAACCATTTAACTCAAATGTAGACGAACTCCGAGAGAAAGAATCTCCTAGCAACAGCTTCTCCCAAGAGGCATGAATTAGCACTATCACTGACACAGGAAAAATACCACTTGGATCGTTTAACACCAAAAAAATGAGTAGGTCTTTTATAACTATTGGGTAATACTGATGAAATCTGCTGTTGCAGACAACTAAAAAATGCCCAAAATGACACCTTGAAAGCTATCTGAGTCCCCTAACCATTACTGAATTCAACAGTCTGCAAATATTTACTGAGAATCAACTCAGTATGGGCCTGTGTACAGAAACCACGATGGGGAAAGGCCCTGTGACGCACCCCCCACGCAGAGACGAGGGTTTGGGGTGGGGTGTGAGGTGGACCAGTCACATCAGAGCATCCTGCTCAGCGTCAGTGCTGTGGGAGAACTGAGGGGGAAACTGAGGCCTGCTGAGATTCAGGTTCCTCACCCAGGCTAATGGGGAAGAGAGAAGAGGAGGGTAGGAGAGGCAGGGTCATCAGTACATCAAAGACACAAAATTAAAAACAAACAAAAATAGGGCATGCTGGCCTTTCAGACACACCAGAGGGGCAAGGAGGAGAGAAAGAGTTCGCGGTACAAATCTGGATTTTATCCTAAGGGCGCCATGAGTGAGTGAAGGAGTGGGGTGATGTGATCAAACACGCACTGGAGGAAAATCGTGACAGCTGCGCATGGTGGAAACAGGCACCAGAGGAGGGCGGGGTGGGGAGGTGGGGCGTCGGCCGGGAAGCCGTGGCCATAACCCAGGTAGGAAGGCGGTTGGAAGAAGTGGATGGTTTTCAAAATATCGTAGAGGGGACAGGATGTACCTGCTGCCTGATGAGAGGCACAACACAAGGACAAGGCAGCAGCTAAGGGTGACGGGCGGCGCTGACAATGGGTAAGGCAGAGGACGGAGCAGGAAGACCCAGGGCAGGGCTGTGCTGCCTGGCTCCACGTCCCTGGGACAGCAGCAGCCTGTTGGTCCAGTTAAGCCCCAGGCGCTCACAGCTGGGCCCAATGCCTGAAGCCACTGCCCTTCCCACTGCCCGAACCTCCTCCTCCAGGCCGGACAGGATGGCCCCAGCGTCTCCCACGCTGCCCTGGAGGCACTCGGGACGGGCAGAGGGCTCCTGCGCCTCCTCGGCCACTGCTCACTCCGAGGCTCTGACGCTGGCCCCGCCGGCACGACCTTCCCTGCTCCAGCTTCCCTGCTGATGGTCAGGGAGGAGGTCACCGTCACCGACTTACTTCCCCAATC
>VSMD01040542.1:0-30534 GCA_008750895.1 Mirza zaza
TTTTTTTGAGACAGAGTTTCACTTTATTGCCCAGGCTAGAGTGAGTGCCGTGGCGTCAGCCTAGCTCACAGCAACCTCAAACTCCTGGGCTCAAGCAATCCTGCTGCCTCAGCCTCCCAAGTAGCTGGGACTACAGGCATGTGCCACCATGCCCGGCTAATTTTTTCTATATATATTAGTTGGCCAATTAATTTCTTTCTATTTATAGTAGAGATGGGGTCTCGCTCTTGCTCAGGCTGGTCTCGAACTCCTGAGCTCAAACGATCCGCCCACCTCGGCCACCCAGAGTGCTAGGATTACAGGCT
Organism: Mirza zaza; assembly: GCA_008750895.1. Classification (NCBI taxonomy): domain Eukaryota; kingdom Metazoa; phylum Chordata; class Mammalia; order Primates; family Cheirogaleidae; genus Mirza; species Mirza zaza. The sequence continues at coordinate 306 of VSMD01040542.1, forward strand.
TGAGCTACCGCGCCGGCCTATCACATAATTTTCTAAGGGCTGCACAAGACTCCATTATATGGATGTAAACTTTTTATTTTTCTCTCTTACACACATGTGATTCATGTAACCAATCTTGTTTCCTTCTTGGCATTTGCTGTTGGGAAGCTCACAGCCAAATTTGAAGCCTGCCTCTGGCAATTGTACCTGCCTGGCCTGATCTTTGGCTTTATCTTATTCTTCCTGCTCTCTCTTATTCTTTGTGTGACTTTTCCCCCCACCCACTTACATTTGTTGCCCTAGTTGCATTTCTTCTTACACAGTTATAGAGCCCTTACTTAAAGGCTATTTAAATGTATTTGTTTTTCCTTGATCAATACTTTATATAATAAAGTATTCTTTAATATATAATTTATAAACTTTGTATTTTGAGCTAATATTAGATTTAAAACTTGCAAAAATAGTAGAGTTTCCCTATATCTCTCACTCAGCATCCCCTAATGTTAACCTCTTACTTAATCATTATACGATGATCAGAATCAGGAAATTAACACTGATATGCTACTATTAGCTAACCTAAAGACCACATTCAAATTTCACTATTTTTCCCATGACTGTCCATTTTCTGTTCCAGGAACTTATCCAGATTCCACATAGCATTTGGTTATTTCTCCTTAGTCTCCTGTGGTCTATCATGGCTCCTCTGTCTTTCCTTGTTATTCGTGACCTCGGCACTTTCAAAGAGTATCAATAAAGTATTTGTGGAATGTCTCTCAATGTGGGGTTTGTCTTGTGTTTTCTCAGGATTGGACCTATGATCAAGATGCATCATATTGTTGGTGGAATAGGGTGGAGAGAGAAACTAAGCAAACTAAGAAGTTCCTGTATATCTGTAGCCTGGGGCTTGGGGAGTGACTTGACTCATTCAATGTCACCTGGCCCAGGTAACCTTTGCATAGTCAGGAGGTTTTTTTTTTTTTGAGACAGAGTCTCACTTTATTGCCCAGGCTAGAGTGAGTGCCGTGGCGTCAGCCTAGCTCACAGCAACCTCAAACTCCTGGGCTCAAGCGATCCTGCTGCCTCAGCCTCCCAAGTAGCTGGAACTACAGGCATGCGCCACCATGCCTGACTAATTTTTGTTTCTATATATATTAGTTGGCCAATTAATTTCTTTCTATTTATAGTAGAGACGGGGTCTTGCTCTTGCTCAGGCTGGTTTCAAACTCCTGACCTCGAGCAATCCGCCCATCTCGGCTTCCCAGAGTGCTAGGATTACAGGCATGAGCCACCGTGCCCAGCCTTTTTTTTTTTTTTGAGATGGAGTCTCATCCTGTCACCCAGACTGGAGTGCAGTGGCATCATCACAGCTCACTGCAGCCTCAAACTCCTGGGCTCAAGTGATCCTCCTGCCTCAGCCTCCTGAGTAGTTGGGGCTACAGGCACATGCCACCATACCTGGCTGATTTTTTCTAGTTTTGGTAGAGTTGGGGTCTCTTTCTTAGGCTGGTCTCAAACTCCTGACTGAAAGGGGTGGCCTTGCATAACACCAACCTCAAGCAATCCTCCTGTTTCAGCCTCCCAGAGTGCTAGGCTTACAGGTATGAGGCACCATGCCTGGCCAAATTTCCCCTTTTTATAAGGACATCAATCATATGGGATTAGGGCTCACACTAATGACCTCATTTTAACTTCAGTACCTCTGTCAAGACCCTATTTCCTTATTTCCTATAAGGTCACATGGCAAGGTACTGGGGGTTAGGACATCAACATCTCTTTTTTTGTGGGACACAATTCAACCCAGAGCACCCGCCTGCCAGGAGTGGGCTACAGCAGCTGAATGTACGGCAGGATAGCTGGGGAGGTCAGCGAAGCCATATTTTACAAGAAGAATATCTTCTGTAAACTTCATATGATTCAAAACTTTGTATTCCAAGAATACAAGTAGGAGATGAAATGCACTCACATTGCTCATAAATCTACACAACCATCGTACCACATTTTTGCTTTTGATCCTGCTTTGTATCTTTGAGACACTATCTCTACCCGAGGGCAGTCTCCTAAATTAACAGCACCACCTATCACAGAGCTGGTTCCGTCTTCACAGTATTTTTATCATGTTCACTATTCACTCCAAAGGTATTGATTTTGGGGCATGCTTTTTAGCACTAGCATCTCTACTTCATGAATGCTTGGATGATGTTGTTACAGCTTCTTAAAGTGTTTTATAATAACAGTGAATGACCAAATAACATCTCAATAATCACAAAACGCAGTTGCTAGGGTCCAAATTATGTCAATGGTGTGATTGGCTCAGTAAAGACACGACGTGGGCAATTGTTTCCTGGCTAACGTGGTGCCACCTTGTGGCAATAGCATAAACAACAGTTTATAATTCATTCTCCCACAGCTTTGAAATTGATCAATACTTAACCGGTTAATTTTTTTTCCTGGCATTTGTATTGTTTGTAATTTATACATGGAGTGGTGCTTTAATGTTTTTATATAGCACTGTGTCAAAGTCACATAATTCATATTTGCATATGATACATAGTACAGAAAGGCTTGGACTTGACCTTGTGGCTCATGCCCCAGTTGAGACATAAAAGCTTTCTTGTCTCTGTCCCACCAGTTTGGGGTCCGATAGGAGCTGGGGGATACAGTTCTCAGAAGCAGTTGAGCCTAGGCATAAAAGCCCATCAATAAGGAGCAGGTGACACTGCCACAGCTGAGTAGTTTGTCTCTTTGCTCTTCTACAGCACATTTGGTGATGATCTATTTGTCCCAGGGAATAGATGATGGCAGGTTTGTCGATATTTTACACTTATGAACCTGCCTGCTCCTCTCTGCCCAGCTCTACCCATCTGTCTTTGTCCAAGGCTCCTCTCATTTCATTCTGCAGATTGGACAGCAGGCCTTGGCAAAGAGTTATGAAGGTGGATTCTGTGAGGGCAGCTTTGGAAAGCTATAGGGCAGGAAAGGATGGGTCAGCTCTTGCTCTGTCATCTGGGCTACAGTGCAGTGGTGTCATCACAGCTCACCGCAACCTCAAACTCCCGGGCTCAAGCGATCCTCTTGCTTCAGTCTCCTAAGTAGCTGGAACCACAGGAGTGCACCAACACAGCTGGCTAATTTTTAAATTTTTTGTAGAGACAATAGTCTTGCTATGTTGCTCAGGCTGGATTCAAACTCCTGGCCTCAAGCAATCCTCTCACCTCAGCTTCTCAAAGTCCTGGGATTACAGGCAAGAGCCACTGAGCCCAGCCAGTATTTGTACCTTTGTACAGCCCACTGCCACTAAGCAAGGCTGACATATCTAACCAATGAGATGTGCAGACATGACAGAGAGTGACTTCCAAGGCCAGGTCATAAAAATGCTTGAAAGCTCTCTCTGACTCTCTCTTGGATCACTTACTCTGAAGGAAGCCGGCTGCTGTGCAGCGAAGACACTCGAGCAGCCCTTGGAGAAGTCCACGTGGCAAGGAACGTTGCCTCCCAGCAACAACCAGCACTAACCTGCCAGGCGTGTGAATGCCCCATCTTGGAAGCAGATTCTCTAGCCTCAGTTGAATCTTCAGATGACCACAGCCCAAGCCAACATCTTGACTGCAACCTGGTATGCGATCTTGAGCCCAAACCATCCCAGCTAAGCACTCACTCCAGAACTCCCAACCCACAGGACCTGTGAGAGATAGTAAATGCTTATTGCGTCAAGCTGCTAAGATTTGGGCTGCTCAGTTAACCAGCATTGTGTATCACTGAATGCCACAAAGAGAGCCCAGGTCCACCCACACCCCTCGCTTCAAGCAAGGCAAATAGGTTTAATCAAGCAAGGGAAAGATGCTGGGATGGAGTGGGGGTGTGTCCTGGGGAAAGAACTAGGGCCATTAATTGGGATGATGAAACCTTCTGGTTTCCCCAGGACTGAGGGGCTGAGGGGTTTCCTGTGCCAGAGGATATTCAGTACTTAACTGAGAAAGTCCAGGGTAAACTGGGATAAGTTGGTCACCCTAGCTGGGGAAGAGGTGGGGACCTTGAGGCTGACCTTTCAGTCAGCTGCCACACTGTAGTTCATATGGGATGGGGAGGGAGCCCTATGTCCCGTCTCTCCCTTCTTGGAAGTGCCAAGACGCACAGGGGAGGCTGCGGGTCAGTCCTCCCTCGTTCTCTTCACTGCAGAGGGAAGGTGGGGCCGCCGGAAACACCAAGGCTCTGGTGAGAGACTGTCCCCAGCAGAGCCAGCTCTTCCCTGTCCATAGGTCTGGCTTCCAGTGGCTTGATTGCCAAATGCCCTCGACCACATGGCTAATGGGCCGCCATGCAGCCTCTGTTGTTATTATTCAGTGACAGGTCACCCAGGTGGCCCATTCCATTGTCAGAAAATTATTCCTTGTCCTGAGAAGCTACCTCCATATAATCTCTACCCTTTGATAATATTGGACTGTGCTTTCTTCCTGTGCCCTTCACACACTGAGCACACATTGCAACTCTGAGGTTCCCCTTGCCCTTGCCTCAGTCTTCTGGCAAACTCCTACTCATCCTCTGAAGCTCAGCTCAGGTCCAAAGTCAGGACTCTCACAAGGCCTGGTGGAGGTTGCTTCTACTTCGCACTCAGCCTGCCACACTGGGTCCCTAAAGGAAGAGCAGCTCCCACCACATGACACCAGTAACGTCTCCATGTGCTGTGACTCCATTTACCCATTTAGGTTTTTCCTGAGTGGCTGTGACTGGGGACCCTGCTGAGATCACAGTGACTTTCATTTTTTTTTTTGAGACAGAGTCTCACTCTGTTGCCTGGGCTAGAGTGAGTGCCGTGGCATCAGCCTAGCTCACAGCAACCTCAAACTCCTGGGCTCAAGCAATCCTGCTCGTCAGCCTCCCAAATAGCTGGGACTACAGGCATGCGCCACCATGCCTGGGTAATTTTTTCTATATATATTAGTTGGCCAATTAATTTCTTTCTATTTATAGTAGAGATGGGGTCTCGCTCTTGCTCAGGCTGGTTTCGAATTGTTGACCTCAAGCAATCTGCCCACCTTGGCCTCCCAGAGTGCTGGGATTACAGGTGTGAGCCACCGTGCTGGGCCCGCAGTGATTTTTAGAATAAGGGCTTTTAGTGCCTCCGATAACCCCAAGGAGCAACTGGGCCCAGTCCTGTCTCTGACACCGCCTTTGTGCTTTACTTTGTTACTACACCTGGCAAGCCTGTGGCTCACAGTCTTCTGCCTTAGCTAGCGATACAATGTAGCCTCCACACTATTGTTTTCTTGTTTCTTCCACTCTGTTTTCCTTGCATTTATTTATTTATTTTATTTTTTTGAGACCGGGGTCTCACTTTGTTGCCCAGGCTAGAGTGAGTGCCGTGGCGTCAGCCTAGCTCACAGTAACCTTAAACTCCTGGGCTCAACCTCAAATTCCTGGGCTCAAGTGATCCTCCTGCCTCAGCCTCCCGAGTAGCTGGGACTACAGGCATGCACCACCATGCCAGGCTAATTTTTTCTATATATATTAGTTGGCCAATTAATTTCTTTCTATTTATAGTAGAGACGGGGTCTTGCTCTTGCTCAGGCTGGTTTCAAACTCCTGACCTCGAGCAATCTGCCCGCCTTGGCCTCCCAGAGTGCTGGGATTACAGGTGTGAGCCACCTCACCAGGCCTCTTGCATTTATTTTGATGGTTCTGCCACTTTACGACACTTGATTGCAATTTTCAGTTTCTTTTTTAAAAAATCACATAAATAATTCATGCTATTGTAGCAACTTTAGAAAGCACAAGAAAAAAATCATTGTTCCAACCTAATTTCCTTGTCAAAGTCATCACAGACACTTGCAATCTCTATAGAACCTCCCTTCTTCTTCCCTTACCCCCATTATAAGTCCACTACATACTATTTTTTTTTTGAGACAGGTCTCACTTTGTTGCCCAGGCTAAAGTGAGTGCCGTGGCATCAGCCTGGCTCACAGCAACCTCAAACTCCTGGGCTCAAGCGATCCTCCTGCCTCAGCCTCCCGAGTAGCTGGGACTACAGGCATGCGCCACCATGCCCGGCTAATTTTTTCTATATATATTAGTTGACCAATTAATTTATTTCTATTTATAGTAGAGACAGGTCTCGCTCTTGCTCAGGCTGGTTTGGAACTCCTGACCTCGAGTGATCCATCCGCTTCGGCCTCCCAGAGTGCTAGGATTACAGGCGTGAGCCACCGCCCCCAGCCTCACTCCATACTATTAAATACTTCACAGCCTTTATCACAATTACCAAATATTTTTGTGCAAATTTTTTCACTTATTCAGTAAATATTTAATGTGTCAGGAAGGAGAAGTGAGGGAAAGGAGGGGCTCTTATAAGGCCTCTGCCTTGGAAGGCCTCAAGTCAGAGTGAGTGATGAAGCTGGGGTGGTGTGTGACTCAGGAGGCTTAGGCTGGAGGATCACTTGAGCCCAGAAGTTGGAGGCTGCAGCTATGACCCTGCCACTGCTCTCCAGCTTGGGCGACAGAGCAGGGAACAAGAAAGAAAAGGTTACTGATTAATTTGATTTTGTGTCTCCAAGAGGTCTGGGGCTGGTTCGCACAGGGCCCAACCTGGCAGACTCATATTTGCTGAAGGAATCAGGAAATTAAGCTCTCCACTCCCCTACCCCAAGCACACCAGGAGGGAACCACTGGTCAGTGAGTGCATGTTCTTTGGGGAAGTGTGTCTCTGCCCCTTTGGAAGAGATAAGGCCCCTGGGCCTCCCTAAGGGGTCTGCAGACTCCCCATTCCTGCTCGTGTCTGCGACCTGGGGGCTGCATCTGGAGGCTGCGAAGGGATTAGTGTGGAGGCTAACGAAAGAGCTGGGCAGGGCAGAAGGAGGGTGTGAGGCCCCATGAGGCTCAGGCGAAGGTAGAGCGGGATGGAAAGGGAAAAAGAGAGGGTGGACAGCGTCCCTGCCGCCGAGCTTTGCCCACCTGTTTTCACTTGGTGGGGAGTTTGTTCCTTTGATAGTGTGATAAACCCAGCCTGTGCACGCCCTTCCCCTGAGAACCGCACAGGCGCACACACCTGGTATGCAGTTCAGGGGGCTTACTGACCCGCTGCGCCCCTGGAGTTAGTGTTCAAGGCTCCCATTTTACCAGGTGTCCAACTGAGGCCCAGAGTGGGCAAAGGGCTTGCTCAAGCTCGCAGAGCTGCAGGGGCTCAGACTACAAGAGCCCCGACTTCCGCCCGGCACCTACGGAGTCGGGGCACGCCCAGGGGCAACGCCCACCTGGCTGGGAGCAGAGGGAGCTGGGCGAGCCCGCGGGGGCGGGGCTTACGCATGCCCCACCTCCGCCACCGGGCTTGGGGCGGGGCCTTCCTGCAACCTTCGCCGCTCCAACATGGCTCCGCGGCTGTGCAGCATCTCTGCGGCGGCGCGGCGGTGGCTGGGGGGCCCCGGGCCCCGCGCCGGGGACCTCGCAGCTGCTGCGCGGTGAGAGCCCAGCCTGGCGGCAGCGGACACGCACAATTAGAGGAGGGGGGGCGGGGGCAGGGCAAGGGTCTGGGCCGGGGGTGCGGTCGGGGGGAGGCTGGCTGAGACTCCACGCTTGGAATCCAGGGGCTAGAGGTGGAGCCAAGATCTAGGCCTAGGGAGGGGTCTGGACAGAGAACGGGGAGGTGAGAAAGGTATGCGCAAGGTCTTTGTCCTGGTGGGGACCTGGGTCTGGGCAGGGAATGAAGGATGGTGAGAGGGGCAGGTGCTGGACCCTGGAGTGTGGGAGGGGGCAGAGGACAGGGGGAATGGCCCCTTTCCCAGGCCTTTGCCTGTGATTTAGCACCCACTGGGGGCTTCTCAGAGAGGGAGCTCCTCCCTTGGGAAGTTCTGGGGGAAGAGATGAGGTCAGGGGAGCAGTGGGGCATCCCCAAGGACCAGGGCTGCCCACTCTAAATTGTACAGGTGGGGCAACAGAGACCTGAGAGGGGGTGGGAATTGTCCAAGGTCACTGGCCCTGCTGTGCAGTAGCAGCCCTAGATCTGGGACCCAGGTCTCCTGACTTACCCTGCACTTTGCACCATACTGGTGGCCTCCTGGGAGAGGGAGGTTGGCTGGGCCATGTGCTCAGCCTGGGCTTTTGTTTGGGCTCTGCTTTGGATGGAGGCAGGGCTTGGCCTCCCTGACTGGCTGTAGACAGCCTCTGACTCCTCCGTCTCTAGCACCCTCTGCTCCCCCCATCTCTGCACTTATCACCCTGTACACTTATGGCCTGGTGCTCGCCTATCTCTCTCATTAGACTCTGATCTCATTTTTCTGTTTCCCCAGTCCCCCAACCCCAACAGGGCTAAGGACAGTGTATGCACAAAGAACATTTGCCAGAGAGGTGAGGCCACCTGTTCCCCCACCTGTGGAAAGGAAGCAAGGGTTCCTCCTGCCCTGCAGCCCATGAGTGAAGCTGTGAATTCTGTTAGAGCTTACCATGAGATGTTAGAGCACAGTGCATGGGGCTCTGGGGCAGCTTGGGAAAGAGGAGTGGGCATGGGCATGTACCTCCCCAACCTGGACTGCCCAGTAATTAAGGGCAAAGCTGACATTGTGAGATGAGCCTGGAGTTTGCCTGACACCAACGAATCTAACTCAGTGGTTCTGGGTGGGGTGACCTTGGGCAAGGCATTTGGCCTCTTCAAGCCTCAGGTTCCTTATCTGTAAAATGAGGGTAATAAAACAGTGTATATCTCATAGGGTTGTTGAGGATTAAAGAGGCCGAGGTTGTGAAGTGTTCTCGCACTTGGTAAACAAGCAGGAAGTGTTGCCTCTTGTCCAAGCCTGTGTCTCAATTTCTGCATGAGACACACATAATCTCAGAGCTGAAAGGGCCCTGGGGGAAATCATCTGCTTTGAGCCCCTTGGTTTCCAGGTGAAGAAATCCAGGCAGGGGAAGAATAGTTGGTGGTATAACCATCTGTGTGGCAAATACCCAGAGGCTACAAAGGGAGCAGATTGAGAGGCAGCCTGCTGCTCCTCACTTCTGGGTAACCCTGGCTGAGTCATGAACCTCTGTCAGCCTTGGTGTCCTTCTCTGTAGAGTGGGGACGGTGATCCCTGCATGGTGTGTTTTGCAGGATTGCTGTGAAGACACTTGGGCTAATACTTATGAAGTCCCCCAAGGACTGCTTTGCAGTTATGTATGCTTTGGTTCTACATTGGATAACTGAGAGCATTCCCTCCTGCCCCGTACCTCTCTGGAGTCACTAGTGGGATCAGCTGTGGCCCTCTGGCCCTGATGTTTGTGGGCAATGAGTCTGCTGGGGTGAGAACGGAGTGTGGACTTTGAAATCAGGTGGACCTGGATTGAGACCCTCTTGATTAACCATGCTTGAATATGATGTGGAACATCTCTGAGCCTTATTTTTCTCAAAAACATTTTATGAGGATTAGCTCTTAGCATACAGTAAGTGCTTAATAAACAGCAGTTAGGGTTACTGCTGCACCAGTAATCTTTTTTATTTATTTATTTATTTAGAGACAGAGTCTCACTTTGTTGCCCGGGCTAGAGTGAGTGTTGTGGTGTCAGCTTAGCTCACAGCAACCTCAAACTCCTGGGCTCAAGCAATCCTACTGCCTCAGCCTCCCAAGTAGCTTGGTACTACAGGCATGCATCACCATGCCCAGCTAATTTTTTCTATGTATATTAGTTGACCAATTAATTTCTTTCTATTTATAGTAGAGATGGGGGTCTCGCTCTTGCTCAGGCTGGTCTCAAACTCCTGACCTCGAGCAATCCACCTGCCTCGGCCTCCCAGAGTGGTAGGATTACAGGCGTGAGCCACCACGCCCAGCCTGCCTGCACCAGTAATCTTATTAATAGAACTTTAGTTCTGCTAGCTAAAGACATAACCTTGGGAATAATAAGCAGAAGCATGGCCCCTTTCTAAAGTCAGCCAACTCAAATTAGAAGAGTGTTTTGGGATGTGCCTGAAGCCGAGCTTCCTGGGGTATCAATCCCTAATAGCCCAGCATATAAATCTACAATGTTCTGGAGTGGTTTTGTGTGGGGAGGCATCAGACTGTTGATCCCTATTGGCGGTGCAAATGTGTCACCTACGGTAACTTTTCCTAAAGAGAGACTGAAAAGTTCTCATCTGGGACAATTATTTATTGAGCAACTCACATCCAAAAGCACCGTGCAAGGTACGCTGGGGATGGCGGGACGTTAGCTAGTAGCTTCCGATATGGCTGGGGAAATAAGAGGTATCCATTTGAAAATGAGGGTAGAGTTGAGGAGGAAACATGAGAGGTGCTTTTGTGGGAAGGGGCTGGATGGGTCCAGCTGAGGCAGACCCCACAGATTGGATGAGGCTGTATTGTGTATCTAATAGATACCAGGATCTTTAGCATTTGGGGGATGATTTACTGAGATTATATGACAAAAGATGAAATTGGGACTTCTGTAGAGCAGGGATTCTCAAACCTCAGGATCTCTTGCTGGGCTTGTTAAAACTCAGGTTGCTAGATTAGCCTCCACACGTTCTGTTGGGTGGGGCCTGAGAATTTCTCATAAGTTTCCAGGTGATGCATATACCGTTAACCTGAGAACCACCTCAGTAGGGAATCCTTCCTGGCTCTGTGGTTGCCAAATTTAAAAGGGAGTTGACTCTGGAAAGCCCAGCAAAGTGTATTAGAACTAGAATCCCAAGTGGAGCTGTTTGGTCTTTTTTTGTAAGCAGTAGGAAGCCATAGAATGCTTTTGAGCAGAGGAATGGCATCACAAAAATGTTGCTTTCCAAAGATTAAGAGCAGATTAGGAAAAGTGGGAGTGGGCAGATGAGTTAGGAAGATAAGTGAGAATACTGTAGTGATATTGTCAGGCCCTTTCTCTGAAAGGCCCAACCTGTGGCCCCTGTTTTACAAATGAGGAGAATGAGGTTCAGAAAGATGAAGCTGAGCTGGCATCAGAACCCGGGGTTGTCCAGAGCCTGTGCTCTTAAGCACAAGTTTTGCTGTTGCTGTTGGGGATGGAAAGGGCCCCTGAGCCCTGAGTGTACACTCTGGGCCATGGTATGCCCTTTCTTCCCTTCCAGTTTTCATCATTCTCATGCAACTGTGTCTTGGCCCCCCCACCTGTTGCACCTTCATTCATTTCCCAAACACAGACTGAGCATGTGGCACGTGCCCGGCACTATTGCAGGCACTGGACGTGCGGCTGAGACACATGGTCCCTGCTCATGGGCTGCTTCTAGTGAGTGGGGAGACAGACAATAAACAAATCACATGATAAGGGGAAAAAATGGCATAGTGTTTTATTCATTTATTTTTATTTTTTTGAGACAGAGTCTTGCTTTGTTGCCCAGGCTAGTGTGAGTGCCGTGGCGTCAGCCTAGCTCACAGCAACCTCAAACTCCTGGGCTCAAGCAATCCTTTGCCTCAGCCTCCCGAGTAGCTGGGACTACAGGCATGCACCACCATGCCCGGCTAATTTTTTGTATATATATTTTTAGTTGGTCAATTAATTCTTTTCTATTTTTAGTAGAGATGGGGTCTCACTCAGGTTGGTTTTGAATTCCTGACCTTGAGCAATCCGCCAGCCTGGGCCTCTCAGAGTGCTAGGATTACAGGCGTGAGCCACTGTGCCCAACCGGGGTTGGCTTTAGAGAAAAGAACTCTAGGTTGGTTCTTAACTTCAGCTCTGTCCCCTGATGTGCTGTGTGACCTGAGCTGCTTTCTGTTTTATCCTCAAGACCCAGCAATGAGATCTGTGACACGTCCCTTTTTGGATTTTACCTGTAGAAAAGATCTTTAGAGATGGGCTGCTCTGTACTGCTCATTTGACATATGGGGAAACTGAGGCCCATAGGCAGGAGAGATTAGAGAGTGGTGGGAAGACTGGACTCCCTTTGTCCCCCACTGGATTCCAGTGCCCGGGCTCTGTCTTCAGGGCTGGCCACTTGGCTGTTTATCTTGGTCAGTACTGATGTTAATAGATTACTGGAAGCCTGGTACTGGAGCAAAGGTCTTAGTTGACAAATAGTAGAAGCCACTCTCCTCTCTGCCACCACCCCCTCCAGGAGAAGCAGCCCCTCTACATTCAAACCAAAGGTCAGGTCCTTCGGGGCCAGACCCAAGGTGGGGGCAGGCTTTAGAGGAAGGAGGTCTGGGTTGGTTCTTGACTCAGCTCTGTCCCCTGATGTGCTGTGTGACCTTGGGCAAATTCCTTGAACTCCCTGAGCTCTTTTTTATTTTGTCCTCTTGAGAATGGGGACACTAGTAGTACCAACGTTGTAAGATCATTGTATAGAGTCAGTGAGATCATGCATCTGGAAAGTTCATCTCAGACTCCTGGCTCAGAGGCTCCTGTATTCTGGTTGAAAAATTTCACAGACCACACTACCCATCTAATGATAATCATCTTTCTGCAATGAAGCAAATACATGCACAATGACTGAAAGAGCCCATGAATTCAGAAATGCTTAAAACAATTTTTTTTTTTTTAGCTTTACAAGAAATTAAAATGAATAAAGAAAAATCTAATCATTTCCCTCTCCTATTTCCCAAGTAAGCAGTATTAACAATTTGGGATACATCTCACATCTTTGTCTATGCTCCTACAAATGGATCACCACTTTAAGATGATGATTCAGTTTCATCAGTCCCAATGGCTGTTCCATATTTTGGGAAAAAAGTAATGTTTTTATTTGCAAGATATGTGTTCTAGCCACAGAAAAGGCTTGAAAAGGGAGAATGCTTCCTGGGGGACTGAGAATGCTTCTCAGGGACTCTTCTGCCAGGCTCCCTGGCTAAGAATCATCTCTTCAGTGGGAGACTCCCTTTTCAGGCCTTCCTACAAGGCCTATTAGAGGTCCTAATAGATGTCTAGCATCTTAGAAGTGAGACAACTCTTGGAGGTAAGAGTTTCTTTATACTTTTTCATCTTTTCTAAGTTTCATGGAATCAATATATACTACTTGTTTGTTTGTTTGTTTGTTTTGAGACAGAGTCTCTCTTTGTTGCCCAGGCTAGAGTGAGTGCCATGGCATCAGCCTAGCTCACATCAACCACAAACTCCTGGGCTCAAGCAATCCTTCTGCCTCAGCCTCCCGAGTAGCTGGGGCTACAGGCATGCGCCACCATGCCCAGCTAATTTTTTCTATATATACTAGTTGGCCAATTAATTTCTTTTTATTTATAGTAGAGACGGGGTCTTGCTCTTGCTCAGGCTGGTTTCGAACTCCTGACCTCGAGCAATCTGCCCGCCTCGGCCTCCCAGAGTGCTAGGATCACAGGTGTGAGCCACCGTGCCTGGCCTATACTACTTTTTCAGTTAGAAAAATCTACAACTTTTTGTGTTTACTTGTCTTCCCAGTCTAAATCACTCTTCCAAAAAATTTTTTTTACAATATTAGATATAATGCTCTGGTATATGTCATTGCCTAAAACCAGAGTACCAACAGGGAATTCAGCAGTGAGAATAATAATTCTCCTTAACACAATCCAGAAACAGACATGATCAAGAAAGTAGATATTTCAGGACTGGGGAGAACATGAGTATTATTGAGCAATAAAATCATATTTTAGCTAATTATCCTAACTTTTCTTATCTCTGAAGAATAGCTTAATATATAATGTTAACATTATGGCACAAGAATGAATCTCTAAAGATCATCTGTTTTTAAAAACATCTAAGTCATCCAGAACAAAGGCTATGGGGCAAGAATATCAGTAGCCTCTGGGAACCTCAAAATAAGCCCCGCTCCTGCTGGGACCTTGTGTCAGTGTGCAGGTGGAGGAGGTGCAGTTCTGATCTCTGAACCACAGTCTCTCGGGCAAAGCACACAATCACATTCATTGATTTATTCATCGATTCATGCATTCTCACAACACCCCATGGAGGAGGGCAGGGCAGGTGTTGGCTGGATGAATGGATGGATCTTGCCTTGCAATGCCTTTTACCCCTTCTGTCTGCCAAATCAGCCTTGGGGACTGGCCAGCTCACCTCTTTCCCTGGAGAATTTGCCCAGGCTGCCAGAGGCAGAGTTAAGGCTTGCTCACCTGGGCTCTTCCAGAGACCCCTGGCTGTAATTGAGTTCTAGGCCCGTTTCTTCCAGTGGAATGTGACCTCCTTAGGGACAAGGCTTATTTGTCTTTGGCTGTCCGTTTGTGGGGTGGTCTGGGAGGTGACACAGGCCAAGTGCAGTGTAAGCACTGGGGAGGATGGTGAGAGCAGCCTTCTTGTCAAAGGGGACAGAATTTGCAAAGAAAGCACAGAGTAAAAGCCTGATATGTTCAGGGCAGAGCACACCTGGAGAGTGGAGCATACAGGTGAGGGGACAGGAGGGGAGGCAGACAAGATAGGTTTGGTTGCTAAGAGCTTTGGGCATCAGGCAAGGTGGGATTGATCCTCTTGGCAGGAGGCTGCAGTTGTGTGACCCAAGAGGAGGGCACTTTGGAAGGGGGTAAAGGTGGGGTTGCTGCCTCTCCTGACTTCCCAAGGCCATGCAAAGCTTCTAGAAGCCAACTGGGCAGCTGGAATCTCTGTAGAAAGGACCGAGTCTGCTCCGGTGGCTCCGATAGCATTTCACACTCTGGAGCTACAATGGGATTCCGTGGCCCCATTCCCAGAAATGTGGGTCACCAGTCTGGGGGAGCAGGACATCTATCTGAGCAGATGGAATTGTTGAGGCTCCCCTGGCCTCTGTATGTCCCTCTGAACTCTTCTGTCCTGCAGTTTCTATTCCAAGGACAATGAAAGCAGCTGGTTCCGCTCCCTCTTTGTCCACAAGGTGGATCCCCGGAAAGATGCCCACTCCACGCTGCTATCTAAGAAGGAGACCAGCAACCTCTACAAGATCCAGTGTGAGTGGCTGCTGCACTGGCCAACCCCTACCCTCTCAGGGCCTCTGGGGGCCTATGAGGCCCCATCCTGGAGATGAGAGGGTTTGGAACATCCAGAGCCGTCCCGGGAGTCCTGGCCTTAATGCCCTTCCCCCAGCCCCCTGCCCTGCAACACTCTGCTTCACTTCCTGCTCTCTGTCTTCTGTTGCAGTTCACAATGTGAAGCCTGAGTGCCTGGACACCTACAACAGCCTGACGTGAGCACCCTCCTCCGTCCACCCATTCCAGCCCCTCTCGCGGGGGGCTCCATCCCAGCAGACCCTCAGAACGCACATTGCCCTGGCCAGGCACGGTGGCTCACGCCTGTAATCCTAGCACTCTGGGAGGCCAAGGCAGATGGATCGCTCATGGTCAGGAGTTTGAAACCAGCCTGAGCTAGAGCAAAACCCTGTCTCTACTATAAAATAGAAAGAAATTAATTGGCCAACTAAAAACATACATATATATATATATATATATAATTAGCCAGGCATGGTGGCGCATGCCTGTAGTCCCAGCTACTCGGGAGGCTGAGGCAGAAGGATCGCTTGAGCCCAGGAGTTTAAGGTTGCTGTGAGCTAGGCTGACGCCATGGCACTTTAGCCCAGGCAACAAAGTGAGACTCTGTCTGAAAAAAAAAGAACACATACTGCCCCATTCTCCTTGCATAAATCCAGATCTTCTTATCCAGCCTCTGCATCTTAGAGATGGGAAGACTGAGGCCCAGCCCTGGGGGCCTGAGTTGGGACCCTTATCTCAGGGACCCTGGTGGCTGGTATGAGCCCTACCCTCTCTCTCTGCCCCTTTCACAGGGAGGCTGTGCTGCCCAAGCTGCACCTGGATGAGGACTACCCCTGCTCGCTCGTGGGCAACTGGAACACGTGGTACGGGGAGCAGGACCAGGCAGGTGAGGTGCCTACCTCCCAGCGCCACTGCCACCACCAAGCCCAGGCCGCCAGCACTTTCCATACCTGACTGCCCTCTACTCCCTCTCCACAGCAGCATCTGGGAGTTTCTAAATGCAAGCCTCACAGCCTCACTCCCTTGCTCCAACACCTGTCCTGGCTCCCTCTGGCCTTGGGGTAGCCCATGAGGCCTGTGAGTCCTTCCGTCCAGCCTGCAGCCTCCTCTCGCCACATCCTCTTTGCTCACTGTGCTGTCCCAACCAGGACGTCAGCTCCTCAGATCGACAGTTTGCTCTCTCATTCCAGGCTGCTGTGCATGCTCTTTCCTCTACCCGAAGCATCCTTCCTCCCTGGCCCGCTTTACCTGGATCACCTGTCATTTATTCAGTCTTTTAGTTTGGCATAGACATCACCCTCTCCTGGAAAGCTCCCCGGATTTCCTCCATGCAGGCTGCGTCAGGCACCCCCTCTGGCTCCCTGGCCCCCAGTACTTGCTGCTTCATGCTCTGATCACCCACCCCTGTAGCTGCCCGTGCCCCCCAGGTGATGAGTTCTGCGGGGGCAGGCCTATGCCTCCCTTCGTCACTGAATCCCCAGTTTGCAGCATATACCTGGAATAAACGGAGGCTCTTGTCTGAGCTGGTTTCTTACAGCTTCCCAGGAGCACCCTCAGCATGCCCCAGCCCACCCCAACATACCCACCAAAGTTGGCACCAGCTGCTAGGACCTGCACATGAATTTGGTTGACTCACAGCATCTCAGCCACTTAATGGGGCCTTGGCATTGAGACCTGAGCTGTCGGAGATGATAGCCACTAACTACCTGTAGCTATTTAAATTTGAATCCGCTAAACATATTTAAATTTAGATCCATTAAATTCACAAATTTAAATTCAGTTTTCAGTCACACTAGCTGCATTTCAAGTGCTCGCTGGGAGACACATGTGGCTGGTGGCCACTGTCTTGGACAGCACAGCTATAGAACATTTTCATTGTAGCAGAAGTCCTTTCAGACAGAGCTAGTTTAGACTGTCCACATAGCACAGCCCTGATGGTTCTCTAAACTTCCCTTGAAAATTCCCAGCAATGGGGAGCTTACTACCTCCTATGCCAACCTATCTCATCCTTTGACAGCTCTGATCATTGTGTGTCTCTGAAAATCTGTGACCTACAGATAGATAAGTAGATAGATTTCCTTAATCATTTATTCTGTTTTAGTAACAGACATTGACATGTTGCTAAGGGGAGAAGAGAAAAGCAAACTGAGTACCTTCAGTTTCAGCCACTGCAGTTTTCTTGTTATAAGCATGACTTAATCAGCTCTGGCAGTACTCCTTGGGTTCTCAGAAGTGTTTGCTAGTTGTGAAATGGACTCTGAGGGACAGGATCCTGACTTAAAACACGCCCTACATTTTGTGTATTTTGCTGTTTAGTCCCCTGTGTAGATTTAGCAGGGAAGCAGATCTCTTGAGCCATACCCTAGGAGGAGAGCTCAGGAATCTATTTTTTTTTTTTTTTTTTTGAGACAAAGTCTCGCTCTGTTACCCTGGCTAGAGTGCAGTGGTGTTATCATAGCTCACTGCAACCTCGAATTCCTGGGCTCAAGTGATCTTCCTGTCTCAGCCTCCCAAGTAGCTGGGACTACAGGCGTGTGCCATCACACCCTGCTAATTTTTCTATTTTTGTAGAGTTAGTGTCTCACTCTTGCTCAGGCTGGTCTCAAACTCCTGAGCTCAATCCTCTTGCCTCAGCCTCCCAGAGTGCTAGGATTACACTGCACATGGCTGGAATCTACATTTTAATAAACTTGTAAGAACCATTGATCCATTCTATAGGGACCACTATAATTATTAGAAAATTCTTTCTTCCTGGCCTATGATGCCATCCTTGTAGCTCTTCTCTGCTGGTCCTCTGCTATTAGGTGAATCCCTTTTGCACAGGTCAACAATCCTTGTTTTGGTAGATTTCCATCCATACAGTACTTTTGCTGATTCCCCTGGGAAAGAGACCTTTACACTGTAGGTTCAGGCCATTTTGCAGATGGGAAAATCAGGGCACAGGCCAGGTGTGGTGGCTCACACCTGTAATCCTAGCACTCTGGGAGGCCAAGGCGGGGGGATTGCTCAAGGTCAGGAGTTCTAAACCAGCCTGAGCAAAACCCCATCTCTACCAAAAATAGAAAGAAAATAATTGACGAACTAAATATATATATAGAAAAAATTGGCCGGGCATAGTGGCACATGCTTGTAGTCCCAGCTACTCGGGAGGCTGAGGCAGGAGGATCGCTGAGTCCAGGAGATTGAGGTTGCTGTGAGCTAGGCTGATGCCACGGCACTCACTCTAGCCTGGGCAACAAAGTGAGACTTTGTCTCAAAAAAAAAAAAAAAGACAGAAAGAAAGAAAATCAGGGCACAGATGGAGTCAAAAACTAATCAAGGGGCAGGAAGGGAATGGGAAGGAACAGAGTCTGAGCTTCAAAACCACCCTCAGCTCTAGCTGCTTGCCTGTCCCATGGGGACCCTCCTCCCCAAATGGGCTCAGCTGTGCTCCCAGGATGGCAAAACCCTTTCCTTTCTTTTTTTTTTTTTTTGAGACAGTCTCACTTTGTTGCTCAGACTAGAGTGAGTGCCATGGCATCAGCCTATCTGACAGCAACCTCAGTCTTCTGGGCTCAGGTGATCCTACTGCCTCAGCCTCCCAAGTAGCTTGGACTACAGGCATGTGCCACCATGCCAGGCTAATTTTTTGTATATATATTTTTAGTTGGTCAGTTAATTTCTATTTTTAGTAGAGATGGGGTCTCGCCCAGGCTGGTTTCGAACTCCTGACCTCGAGCAATCCACCTGCCTCGGCCTCCCAGAGTGCTAGGATTACAGGCGTGAGCCACCATGCCTGGCCAAAACTCTGTCCTTTCTTTTCCTACACTGTTAATCCAGTTTCTTTATTATTGGGAGGTATATTTGTTTCCTAGGGCCGCCATAGCAAAATACCACAAATTGGTATTTTGGCTTAAAATAATACAAACTTATTCTTTTTTTTTATTGAGAGAGAGTCTCACTGTGTTGCCTAGCCTAGAGTGCTGTAGCATCAGCCTAGCTCACAGCAACCTCAAACTCCTGGGCTCAAGCAATCCTTCTGCCTCAGCCTCCCGAGTAGCTGGGACTACAGGCATGTACCACCTTGCCCTGCTAATTTTTTTCTATATATGTTTAGTTGGCCAATTAATTTCTTTCTACTTTTAGTAGATACGGTGTCTCACTCTTGCTCAGGCTGGTCTTGAACTCTTGACCTTGAGCGATCCACCCACCTCGGCCTCCTAGAGTGCTAGGATTACAGGTGTGAGCAGCCATGACCAGCCAATACAAACTTATTCTTTCACAGTTCTGGAGGCCCTAAATCAGAAATCAAGGTGTTGGCGGGGCTGTGCTTCCTCCCAAGGATCTAGGGGAGAATCCTTTGTCTCTTCCAGCTTCTGGTGTTGCTCTTGGTATTCCTCGGCTTGTCGATATGTCACTCTAATGTCTGCCTCCTTAGTCACATAGTGTTCTGTGTCCAGATCTCCTTCTTCTGATAAGGACACCAATCATTGGGTGTAGGGTCCACCCAGTGTGACCTCATCTTAATTTAATTGCATCTATAAAGACCCTATTTCCAAATAAGGTACATTCTGAGGTTTTGGTTGGGCATGAATTTTGAGGGGACACTATCTAACCCAGTGCAGAGAATGTGATTTTTAAAAAATCCTAACAGTTTTTAGTGAAAAGTAAGCTTCCCTCCTGCCTGAGTCCCCCAGGCCTCAAGTCTCTCCCCCAGGGGCATCTGCTGTCACAGTCTCTTGGGTGTCAGTCAAGAAATAATGCATAGATCAGCATCTCTGCATAGTCCTCCCCTCCCCCAAACACATGTAGTAGTATACCATGCAGGTTTCTTTTCTTCAGTTTATTGTCTTGGAATATTCCATATGAGCCCATCAGGCTC
Source organism: Mirza zaza (assembly GCA_008750895.1). Classification (NCBI taxonomy): domain Eukaryota; kingdom Metazoa; phylum Chordata; class Mammalia; order Primates; family Cheirogaleidae; genus Mirza; species Mirza zaza. The sequence goes on from VSMD01040542.1 coordinate 19,986, forward strand.
ACCCCAGCCTTTTGACCACCAGAGGCCTGGTGGTCATCGTTTTGCATGCTGCTGTTCCCAGGGTACCAGACACATCTGATCTTAATGCTATTTAAGGAAGGCTGGGTACAAGCATTATTCCCATTTTCAAGATGAAAACATTGAGGCCTAGAGGCATCAGTCAGAGGCCACCTGGCAGAGCTTGAGGTCAAACCTAAGTGTCCTAGACCTGTCTGGGGTCATCCCCACCTCAGTGCTGTCCCCCTTCCTACCAACACCACTGAGGCAATGGGAACTCAGAGTCCTGGTGCTACAGGGAACTAGGGACACACCTCCCAACCACCGGCCACATATGTACACATCCAGCCTTGGGGTGAACAGGGCAGCATCCAGCAGCCCCCTGACCTGCACCTCTCACCCCCCACAGTGCACCTGTGGCGATTCTCAGGTGGCTATCCAGCCCTCATGGACTGCATGAACAAGCTCAAAAACAACAAGGTATGTCAGCATCCCCTCAGCAAACCTCTCTGGATGTCGGTTCCAGCCCAGCCTGGTGCTGGGGGCTCTTCCCTACCCCATGGGGCACACTGTCGGGCTGGGGTGTGCTTCCTGACAGCCCTGCCCATGCCACTGCGCCTGCAGGAGTACCTGGAGTTCCGAAAGGAGCGGAGCCAGATGCTGCTATCCAGGAGAAACCAACTGCTTCTTGAGTTCAGCTTCTGGAATGAGCCACTGCCCAGAGCAGGCCCCAACATCTATGAGCTGAGGACATACAAGCTCAAGGTGCCTCCCTCTGACGGACCCTTCCTGCCTCCCGACTTCCTGCTGCGGTGCTGCCCTGCAGCTGCCTGAGGGGGATTATTAGCTGCCCAACACCTAGCCTAGGGCATCTGCCCTCTCCCTTCCTGTGGGTTCAGAGCACAGGTATGTATGTACAGGTGCACACACGCATGTCAGGTGTGAGTCAGGGCCCGTGAACCAGGCCAAGCAGCCCCTGGAGCTAGGGCAACAGGACAGTTTCCCATTTCTGGCAGTTTTCCTGCCCAGCTGTGACACCAGGAATGTGAGGTGGGGGCTCACTCCCACCCTCCCTGTGGTTCTCTTTCAGCCAGGAACCATGATCGAGTGGGGGAACAACTGGTGAGTGACAGCACCAGGGCTGGGGGTGGGGGGAAGCTTGCTCACCTGCCCCACCGTGGGCCACCTTTCCCAGGGCCACATCACAGGGAACCCAGTGTCCTCTGCCCTTGGTGGACCTGGGAGAAAGATCCAACTAGGAGGTGAGGATCTCTTAGAGGATGTGCGGCCTCCCTTATAGAACACCCCACCTCCATCAGCCCTTTCCCCCATCACCTTGGAGAGCCGTGGGCCCTACCTCAGGCCCCTCCTGGGAGTCAGCCTCGATCCACCTCAGGGGACCCCTGCACCAGCCCTGGCTTCTGCCCTGTGCTCTTCTCCAGGGCTCGGGCCATCAAGTACCGGCAGGAGAACCAGGAAGCAGTGGGCGGCTTCTTCTCACAGATAGGAGAGCTGTACATTGTGCACCATCTCTGGGGTAGGTTGGCGACATTCCAGGAGCCTTTTATTAGTCTTGTTCCTCCACTGTCACTCTCAGGAGAGTTTGGGACTGGAAATATAAATGTAGGAGTTGTCAACATATCTATTGATTAGATGGACAGTGTTTGCTAACAGTCCGAGGGAAAAAACCACGGTGTCTTTTTTTCATCTGGAAGGAAGAAAGGTGCCCCAGGCAGGGCAGAACAGAGCTGCATCTGGGGAGGGAGAGGCAGCAGGGCAGGGGTTGGGCAGTGGGAAATGAGCCCTGCGCTGGGGGAGGGATCAGATCCTCTGTGTCTGAGGGATGAGCCTATGCTTTTCCCACAGCTTATAAAGACCTGCAGTCTCGGGAGGAGACTCGAAATGCTGCCTGGAGGAAGAGAGGCTGGGACGAAAATGTCTACTATACAGGTGAGTGCTGCCTCTGGGGGTCAATGAACACTTCTCAGCTGGTATGAGGGTAAATGTGTCTGTTGAAGGAGTCAGCGGGAATCTTCTATTCAAAGTGGGGATCCAACTTATGGTATCAGCATCCCCCAGGAGCTTGTTAGGAATGTAGAATCTCAGCCACTATCCACCCCTGCCTGCCACCCTGCTGAATCAGAATCATCACTATGGGAACTGCAGGTGGTCTGCGTGCATGTTAAAGTCTGAAAATCTCTGAGCAGGAAGAGTCTAACTTCTTTGATGACCTTGAGCTGACCCTCTCTGGGCTGCTGCCTCCCCATCTGTAAAATGGGGCACTTGGACTAATCAGTGTTTTTCAGATTGCAGCCCCTTGAGGACCCCCTCACAGCTTTTGCCCAAGCAGTGTCCTACCACTACAAATTTTTTTTTTTTTTTTTGAGACAGAGTCTCAATCTGTTGCCCGGGCTTGAGTGCCATGGCATCATCCTAGCTCACAGCAATCTCAAACTCCTGGCCTCAAGCAATCCTTCTGCCTCAGCCTCTCGAGTAGCTGGGACTACAGGCATGTACCACCATGCCCAGCTAATTTTTCTATGTATTTTTAGTTGGCCAATTAATTTCTTTCTATTTTTAGTAGAGACAGGGTCTCACTCTTGCTCAGGCTGGTTTCGAACTCCTGACCTTGAGCGATCCTCCCACCTTGGCCTTCCAGAGTGCTAGGATTACAGGCGTGAGCCACCGTGCCTGGCCCAAATATTTTCTTGATATTTTTCTTTAAATCTCTCTATTTGGTTTTTCATCTAGCTTTGTTCTTTGCAATAATATCTATGAAATCAATTTTTCAACTATGCTAGTTATTTGTTTCATAAGACACAGGAAAATAAATTTATAATTATTAAAATTTAAGAAAATGTTCATCTCCTTGCCATCTAAGTCCTGTCTTATCCCATAATTTGGGAGACCTGGTGCTCTCCATGGGCCTTTCCAGAGGGGCAGTGGGGCTTTCCTGTCTCAGCATCTGGGGCTTCCTCCTTCAAAGGCTATCGTTGGGGGGCCGGGGAGGTTGTTGGCATGCCTCAGCCCCCTCTGTGACCTCTGCCTCTCTCTGCAGTCCCCCTGGTGCGACACATGGAGTCTCGGATCATGATCCCCTTGAAGATCTCTCCTCTGCAATGATGCTGCTGACACTTCCACCTCCTTCCCCTACTCCCTCAGGGCAACCCCAGACAGAGGAGCTCCTGGTCCTGCTGTCTTGGTTTATTCTTGGCTCTTGGGAGGACTGAGGGGCAGTGTTCAGCTCAGACAAGGGGGAACTGAAGGCTGACAAGGTTCTGAGGACATATACCTCTGCCCAGATCCTTCCTGCCTTCCCCACCTGCCTCCTTTCCCCTGCTGGAAGTAGTTTCTAATTTCCCTGAATGAAAAATAGCAATCTTTTAGGTCTCCTTTATCTCCTCCTAAGATTCTTTATCTCAAGGCCACTAGGCCCCAATAGTCACCATGGAAATCCTTGGTTTAGCTTAGTTGTACAAAAGGTAGCATGTCTAGTGGTTAGAGGTGGCCTGGGAAGAAAGGGGGTCAGGCCAGGCCCTGGAGGATTCCCTGATCTCCACTGGGCCACTCACTTGATGGACAGTCTGAGCCAAGTCCCTCCTGCTGAGGAAAAGCCAGGAACTGCCACAGAAACCCTTCAAATCAGCAAGATCCAAAGGAGGTCTGGACATTCCACCCAGAGAGGCTGGGAAAAGGGATGGGAGCCAGAAACAATTTAGACAGGAGACAGGAGACAGACATGTAACAGGAATGTAGAACATAGAACTCAGAATTTAGAACTTGGGTTTGAACTGCAGAATTTCGAATTTGGAACACAGAATTGGGAAGATAGAACACGGTGACAGAATACCACTTGGAGTATACTAAATAGATGGAGAGAGGGTTGTCCATTTCTCTCTACATATAGGAGTTGAGAACTTGAATGTGTAGTTCAGTCCTTCTGTGCAGGGAGTCTCTCCTGTCTTCCATCCTTCCTAAAGGCAGAAGTATAGGCCAGGGCCTGTATTTCCCACATCCTGCATTCCTTCTCCCCCACTTGACATTCTCTGAGCCCAACCCTCATTCTACAGGGCCACTAGGTATGTGGAGTGGAGTCAGTGACTCTGGGGGGGTCTCCTCAGTGACCCCCATACCTCATGAACCTTTGGGTAGCTTGATTCTGCCTCGCTTCCAAGAAAACTTGTGCTGGAATTGCTGATGGAACCAATTAAATATTTACTATAAACCGCAGTGTCTTTTTTTCTGGAAGGAAGAAAGGTACCCAAGGCAGGGCAGAACAGAGCTGGTAGGCTTCCCAGTCTCACATGCAGATCTACCCCCCTGGACAGTATTGTGTTCCTGATATATTCTCAGGGAGGGCATCTTCGTCCTCACTGCAGGGCAGAAGAAACTAGCCCTGTATAACCACGGATTCAGGTTACGTGTTACTAGCTCCAGGTAAGTAGGACTTACACGAAAAATCCTGGACCCTGTTTGTACAATTCATGCCAGGGGGTTGGAAACACTTGAAGCTTTCAGATACTGAATTAGAGTTGTGACTCTGTCCTGGGCAAATCGGGCCTAACATGGAGAAACTGGAGATGCACCTCTCCCCTGCCCCCCCAAAAAAGTGTAAAATGGGGCTAATGCCCTCCCTAACTTGCTGCCTTCATTGGTGTGGCATATTACTGCGAATATGATAGTAGGTAAAAAGCCAGGTATGGAGGCAAATCCATTCACTAGGGACTAAATCTTGGTGTTACTGCCCTCATTATCTTGGGTATACCACAAACACTCAACAACCGCTTATTGGAGCGCCCACGAATAGCTGGGTGCTGCTTTAGGCGCTGGGGAAAGTGAAGAAGGCACTTAGAGTCTTTGCCCTCACAGCCTCAGTGTCCCAGTTTTATTTATTTTTACTTTTTTATTGAAACAGAGTCTCACTTTGTTGCCCAGGCTAGAGTGAGTGCTGTGGTGTCAGCCTAGCTCACAGCGACCTCAAACTACTGGGCTCAAGCAATGCTGCTGCCTCAGCCTCCCAAGTAGCTGTGACTACAGGCATGCGCCACCATGCCCAGCTAATTTTTTCTATATATATTAGCTGGCCAATTGATTTCTTTCTATTTATAGTAGAGACGGGTCTCGCTCTTGCTCAGGCTGGTTTTGAACTCCTGACCTCGAGCAATCCGCCCGCCTCGGCCTCCCAGAGTGCCAAGTGTCCCAGTTTTAGAAGGTTGAGTAGGGGTTTTAGCTGGTTGGGACTCGCCCCCTACTTGCTCACCAGCCACCAAACCAAGGCCTGCACCACAAATAGCGCGCCACCAGCCGTCGGAGTTCTCCGCGCGTCACTTCCGGCCTCCTCGCGTCACTTCCGGCTGGCCGCTCTAACCTTTCTTCCGCTTCTCTATGGTGCGCGGGCCGCAGTCTCTCCGCTGCCGGAAGTGGCCTGTACGCGGGGACTGGTGCTCGGAGCTGTGAGGTGAGGATGGTCCCGGGTCCGCGGGGCTGGGAGGGACGCAGCTGTCCGCGACTGAGGTGCTGACTGCTCAAAGTGCGCCCCTGGGCTGGGGTCCGAGCTGGCTTCTCCGTCCTCACTATCCGGGGACCCCGGCCGTTCGGCTCACCGCTGTGGTGGTACTTCATTTGAAAACTGTTTGCTGCAGCATCCTCTGACCCTGTGGTGATACTGTGGTATCACCGTCTTGATGGTGGTGACGAGGTAGCCTGCTGACGACGACGGTGATGGTACTAGCTCACATTTACCGTGTGCTTCTGCGTGCTAGGCACTCCACTGTGTTGCCAAAGCCAGGATTTCCCACGCTTAAACTTTTGGGGTCCCACTTTTGTGGGTTTTGCCAAATCAACTTACCACCTGTACGACTCTTTACTAAAGGTTTTTAATCCAGTTACTTTTTAAACTTAAATTTACTTTGAAAGAAAACTCTAAGTTTCTCCACATAAATGGAAAACTGCTTTCACTTGTCTTATACAGAAGGAAATGGAATTAGTATGTTTAATATAATAAAGATAAAAGTTAATATATTAATATAATGGAAACACATCATTGTTAAATTCTGGCTAGATTTCATAGTCTAAGGCCCTGGGACAGAGTTCTTTTGTTATACAGGAACATTGGCATTCATACATGTTAAATACGAACTGGGGAACTGAGATGTTCAGCTTGAAGCAATCAGAAGTTTTAAGAGGATTGAAAAGGGATTAACTTTCTCCTTAGGTGTTCAGCATTATTTAAGATCACCTATGCACCATCTAAGGACCCAGTGCCAGGCCATCGTCATCACCTTCCCCAGTGGAGTGCCTCCTGTGTTAATGCTCACAGCAACCCTGAGGTAGGGACTGTTATTCTCATATGATTTGTGAGGAAACAGACCCGGAGACAAGTGAAGTGATTTGTCCCAGGACTCATAGCCATCAAATTACAGTGGAGTGGATATTACAACTTAGGACTCTCTGACTTCTATTGTCTCCCTCAAGTACGGACAGATTGATTGCGTTTAAGGGGATGGTGCTGTCTACTTCAGGAGGCTGTGGTAAGGTGGCAAGGGAGGTTGCTTTGTGACCCTAGACCCCCATGAAATGTAGATTCTGTTCTTTAAGTTTTAGGGTCAACCAGGGAGTTGATGGCATTGCCAGATGAGATGCTGGCAAGACTAGGCATCAGACCCAAGATTTAACATACTAGCCATGTGACGTTGGGCAAGTCATTCACCTGAGCCACAGTTTTGTCATCTATAACATGGGTAGTAGTTACTATCTGAAAAGTTTCTTATAAGGATCAAATGAGAACATACCCATAAAGTGCTTAGATCAAGGCCCAGCACACAGTCAATCAATAGTATTGGGAATGGGCTTATATGCCATAGTGAGAGGTTGGATGCTAATTTATGGAGCACTTTGCCAGCCTCATGGGGAAGAGGGCAGAGCTCACAATCTATTAATAGGTAGAAAATGATTCAAAGAGATAAATTCCCTAATAGTGTATTCAAAGTACCGAAAGAAGTACTTTGGGGAGACCTGAGTGGCCTCCTAGAGTAGGTTAGCATTGGCTAGTCTTGAAGGATGTAAAGGAGGGAAGGAAGAAAATCATTGTAAGCAGGGGAAAGAACGTGTGTTTTGGGAACTGGGAGTGCTATCTGCCCTTGCAGCCAGGAGCAGAGGTTGGCGGCAGTAGGAAGATTACAAAGAGTAGGAATGCAAGAAATGGGGTTAGGAAGGTGGGTTGGGAGCAAACCATGAAGGGTTTTTATGCCAGGCCAGGGAATGTGGACTTCATTCTTCAATAAGTGCATTATGAGAGTCAGCAAAGGTTTTGACACAGGAGCGGCATTAATTGGATTAGTTTTTCATTTTTAAGAAAGAATTGGCCAGGTGCGGTGGCTCATGCCTGTAATCCTAGCACTCTGGGAGGCCGAGGCAGGCGGATCGTTTGAGCTGAAGAGTTCGAGACCAGCGTGAGCAAGAGCAAGACCCCGTCTCTACCAAAAATAGAAAGAAATTAATTGGACAGCTAAAAAAATATAGATATAAAAAAATAGGGGCCAGGCGCAGTGGCTCATGCCTGTAATCCTAGCACTCTGGGAGTCTGAGGCGGGTGGATTGCTCAAGGTCAGGAGTTCCAAACCACCCTGAACAAGAGTGAGACCCTGTCTCTACTAGAAAACATAGAAAGAAAATTAATTGGCCAACTAAAATATATAGAAAAAAAATTGACCAGATGTGGTGGCGCATGCCTGTAGTCCCAGCTACTCGGGAGGTTGAGGCAGAAGGATTGCTTGAGCCCAGGAGTGAGGTTGCTATGAGCTAGGCTGACACCATGGCACCTAGCCCGGGCAATAGAGTGAGACGCTGTCTCAAAAAAAAAAGTATAAGAAAGAGAATTTAGACACCATGGTTGGGCAGGACTGTTACAGTAGTCCTGGTGAGGAATGTGGAGGGCCTGACCTGTGGTGTTGAGACGGAGAGATGCGTGGTGCCTTGGACTGCTGGGTGAATACCTGAATGCAGATGCTGCTGTGGAGAGTATGAGCATGATGTGAGCACAGTGGGGAAGGGAAAGATTAAAGATGATTGCTTCTGAGGTTATTAGGGTGGATGATGATGGCTTTTTTATTTATATATTTTTAAAAATTTTATTTATTTATTTATTTTCAAACAGGTTCTTCTTCTGTTGCCTGGGCTAGAGTGCAGTGGCACCATCATAGCTCACTGCAGCCTCAGACTCTGGAGCTCAAGTGATCCTCTCGCCTCTTCCTTCTGAGTAGCTGGCCCTACAGGTACATGCCACCATGTCTGGCTAATTTTTAAATTTTTTGTAGAGATGAGATCTCACAATGTTGTCCAGGCTGCTCTTGAACTTCTGGCCTCAAGCAGCCTTACAAAGTGCTAGGATTATAGGCACGAGCCACTGTGCCCGGCTGTGATGCTTTTGTTGAAAAGGAGGTGGAATTCATTTTGCATAGGCTGAGGGATGATTCTCTGTTTTACAGAGGGTAAACTGAGGCTTTGGAGGGTTAAGTGACTTTTCCTGAGTTACCAAGTCTTTAAGTAGCCAGAACTGCTAGTTAGAATTCAGCATTCTGATTATAGAGGAAAATCTAAAAAATTTTCTCCTCTTAATAGCTCTCTGCTATTTTTTCCTGACCTTGAGTAACAGCCATGTCATCAGAATCAAGCAAAAAACGGAAGCCCAAAGTGATCCGAAGTGATGGAGCCCCAGCTGAAGGAAAGCGGAATCGATCTGACACAGAGCAGGTAAGATCAGCCAGGGTTGCCATGCTGCTGAGAGTTGCGTCTCATGGCCATGCACCTGGCTATGAGTTTGTAGCAGCTCTGGGTACAGCCTCCTGGTGGCCTCTACCTGACCAGGTGACTGGAATTCCCATGGTTCCACCAAACCTGTGCGTCCGTATCAGGTTTAGCTGCAGCATCCCGCAAACCAATAAGCCTGTATCAGACATGATTGGTACCTGCACAGAGAGCATATTCCAGTCTGATGTCTCCAGTTTTCCTGATTGTTAGAAGGAAGCAGCAGCATGGCTGAGAGCTTCAGAGGTGTGACATCCCTGGGTGTGTGGCTGAGACAATACTAGAACCACGTGCCCACAGAACCTTTTCTGTGGCCTCAGAGCTCATGTGGTCACCAGGTTCTTCTCTTCCTTTTGTCTGTTTTTCTGTCCTTGAGTCTGTCAAGCTAATTTATGACTTAGCTGTTTTGATTGTTTGGTTGTATATGTGTGTGTGTGTTTTTTTGAGACAGAGTCTCAAAAACTGACCCCGGGCTAGAGTGCTATGGTGCCAGTCTAGCTCATAGCAACCTCAAATTCCTAGGCTCAAGCAGTCTTTCTGCCTCAGCCTCCCAAGTAGCTGGGACTACAGGCCCGTGCCACTATGACCGGCTAATTTTTTTTTTTTCTATTTTTAGTTATTCAGTTAATTTCTTTATATTTATAGTATAGATGGGGTCTCACTCTTGCTCAGGCTGGTCTCAAACTCTTCGCTCAAGTGATACTTCCGCCTCGGCCTCCCAGAGTGCTAGTATTATAGGCATGAGCCACCGCCCGTGCCCGGCTGTGTTTGTTTTTTTAAACTAGAATAGGGAAACATGCCAGCTTAAATTTAAATTAATAAACAGTCCTTTTCTCAGATTTAGGAAATCAAGATTAACAAAGAGCCTTGTCCTTTTTGGGCTGTAATTTTTTCTCTCAAATCACATGTGTTCTATTTACTGCAAAGCCTGCAAGACCAATTACGATATTTTAGTCTCTGTCAAAGCTTGATTTGGCCATCTTAATACCCATCAGTAGGAATTTCATTAAGTGAATTCTGGTTCATCTCTGTAGTGGACTATCGTCCAGCCATTTATTGGGATGGTAACTTGCACTGAACAGCACAATGTGATGTGATTTTGTTTAAAAATAAAATGTGTACGTATGATCTTTACAATGGAGTTATTTTGGACATGGAGGTGAAATTACAGGTAATTTTTCCTTTTCTTCTTGATACTCCTCTATGTTCTGAATTTTTTTTTTTTTTTTGAGACAGAGTCTCACTTTATTGCCCAGGCTAGAGTGAGTGCCGTGGCATCAGCCTATCTCACAGCAACCTCAAATTCCTGGGCTCAAGCAATCCTGCTGCCTCAGCCTCCCAAGTAGCTGGGACTACAGGCATGTGCCACCATGCCCGGCTAATTTTTTCTATATATATTAGTTGGCCAATTAATTTCTTTCTATTTATAGTAGAGATGGGGTCTCGCTCTTGCTCAGGGTGGTCTCGAACTCCTGAGCTCTAAACGATCCGCCCACCTCGGCCTCTCAGAGAGCTAGGATTACAGGCTTGAGCCACTGCGCCCGGCCCTTGTTCTGAATTTTTGACACCAAGCATGCATTACTTTCTAATCAGAAAGAGAAAAAGACTCTGGATGGGGGGCTGGGCGCGGTGGCTCACGCCTGTAATCCTAGCACTCTGGGAGGCCGAGGCGGGCGGATTGCTCAAGGTCAGGAGTTCAAAACCAGCCTGAGCGAGACCCCATCTCTACTATAAAAATAGAAAGAAA
>VSMD01040543.1:0-38049 GCA_008750895.1 Mirza zaza
GAGGTGGGCGGATCGTTTGAGCTCAGGAGTTTGAGACCAGCCTGAGCAAGAGCGAGACCCCATCTCTACTATAAATAGAAAGAAATTAATTGGCCAACTAAAATATATATAGAAAAAATTAGCTGGGCATGGTGGCACATGCCTGTAGTCCCAGCTACTTGGGAGGCTGAGGCAGCAGGATTGCTTGAGCCCAGGAGTGTGAGGTTGCTGTGAGCTAGGCTGATGCCACGGCACTCACTCTAGCCTGGGCAATAAAGTGAAAACTCTGTCTCAAAAAAAAAAAAAAAAAAAAAAAAACATAGAAAAAATAAAAACATAGAAAAAATATGTTTCTATGTTTCCACAAAACATAGAAAAAATCAGCTGGGTGTTTGGTTTCCCTGTAGTTCCCAGGCACTTGGGAGGCTGAAGCAGGAGGATCTCTTGAGCCCAGTAGTTTGAGGTTGCTGTGAGTTACAATGATGCCACTGTACTCTAGCCAGGGCAACAGCGTGAGACCTTGTCTCAAAAAAACCAAAAATGCATTTAAGTCTTGATTAGTGAGTTTATTCATACCCTTTAATTTTTGCATCTTTGAAAAGTACCTCACTCATCTCACTTCAGTGCTGGCCCTACCTTACAAATGCATTTCAGAAGACGGAGTGCTATTTGCCATTGCCTTCCATCACATTCCGCGAGAAGGGGGAAAAGGCTTCTGAGAATAGAATGGTGGAAGAAGCAAGGAGGGAAAAATTCTAATGATCAAGGAAATAAAAATCAAACGGCAAGGAGATATCCCTGCTTATACTTTGTCAAACTGACATTTTAACATATCATACCTCCAGCTAGTGGGAGTAGCCATGTAAGGCACAACTTACAAAACCCTGACTTTTTACATGTGCATTAACTGAATTGCCCCTGGGACTGTATCTTAGCACTCTTCCTGTCCAGCTGCCCTATTCAACAGGGCGGGCCAGGAGAAACGACCATACTAGTGAGCGCTATGGTGACTGCAGGCATGGACTTTGTGTGCTCTTCTGAGATGAGAGCATCTGCCACAGTGGCCTTGGGAATTTTCTGACCATTTTTGGGACCTGTGTGCTGCACTTGATAGTCTGTTGTTCCGGGGCACTGCCTCTTGCCTTGCCTTTAAGACTTTTAAGCCTTTAAGCCACAGGCAATGATAACCTTTTTCCATTGAGTAAAACATGATCGGGGAGGCGGACTTTAAATTTGGGTCTGCACTAGCCAGACCTGCCAGATGAACGCTCAGCTTGCCACCATACCTACAAATTCCCGACTTGACTTGGCATACGGGTGACGGTGGAGGTTTGCTTTCCATTTGCACAACTCCCCAGGTTCCAGGTTGCAGAGACGACCCCTTCCAGCGCAACCCTCACCTGTGTCCCAGCTGGGCTGCGGCCCCGCCCTCCCCGGTTCCCAGTCCCCGGGCGCGGGGCAGTCCCTCTCCCGGCCGCCTTCCCAGTCCCGGCTCCCCGCGGAGGAAATTCTTCCCCAGCAGCCCAGGGCTCACCTCACGTGACCAGCCGCCGCCGCGGCTTCCAGCAAGAGTTTAAAGGTTACGGAGGAAATTAGCATGGGCACAGCCACTCGCCCACGAAGGGCGCGCCCCATTTTCCGCGCAGCCCGAACAGCGGCTGTCAGCGCGCTGATGAGAGCCGATGTCCCCCAAAGGGGCACAGACTAGGTCCAGCTTAAAAAGGAAGAGTCACTTTGTAAGAAATAAACAGACACACAAACCCAGCCGGAGTTCTACCAAGCTCTCTATTGTCAACAAGTTCTCGCAGCCTGAGAAGTCCACGACAGATCCCTAAGGGGAGACTGTCCCCAAAGAAAGGGAAGAGCGAATAATCATGTTTAAAAACTCACACCGAGCGTGGCTCGTCTCTCCCTCTTCCCCCTCCCCCACCGCCGCGGAGCAGAGCGTCCCGGACAGAATGACAGGCCAATACTCTGCAGGCTGCTCTTTCGGGCCACTGCCCGAGTGGGGCTGGGCTGGGGGAGGGTCCCGCGTCCCCCCGCCACACCCCTACCCTGGGCTTTAAAAGACAATGTTGGCCGCAGAGTCCCCGAGAGATGCGCAGCCCGCTGGCCTCCCGGTGGAAACCAAAGAGGACGTATCCTCAGCCCGCCGCACTCGCGCCCCCGCCCGACACCGCCCCTCCCCGGGGTCCGGCGAGGGGTCCCTGCCCAGCTCGGCCGCCCGCCGCCGCGACCCGGGCAGCCTCCCCCGATCTCTGCCGTTCTCTCCTCCGCTCACTTTTTCCGTATTGCTCCCCCAACCGGCAAAACTTTCTATTTCCCTAAACCCTGGCGCGCGCGCGCGCGCGTGCACACACACACACACACACGCGCACACACACACACACACACACACACACTGACGTCTTTTGCGCATTTCCTGCATTAGAGGGAGGGCGATCGCTCGCACACCGACGGAGGGAGAGGAGACCGCGGGGGAGAGCGGGCTGGCGGGCGGCGAGCGAGCAGCGGCCGAGAGCTGGGACGCGGGGAGCGCGGCGCGCGGGCGCCGGCGTCCGGGAGGTGGGGCCGCGCCGAGTCGTCCCGGCCCCGCCGCCGCGCTGCGCACCGCCCGGTGCCGGCCTGCCCGGAGCCCGAGCGGCGGCCACCCCGACTCCCGAGCCCGCGCGGATGTGAGATTCCGGGCTCCTGGCGCCTCCGGATCGCCGGCTCCGGCGCGGCGCTGCTTCGCCCAGGAGGCGGCGGCCGGGGCAGGCTGTGTGGCTTGTGGATTTTTAAAAATTTGGCTCCGAGGAGGACCATTTCCTCTCGACATGCATCCCTCCGGATAGACTGAACATCCTTCGGTCCACCCCCCGCCCCGCGCGGTCAGAGGCAGGCGCTGGGTGTGCGAAGAGGATCCGGGTTGAAATCTGCGCCCCCGGTTCTCGTCCCCGCCCCGTCCCACCGCCCCCTCCCGCTCCCGGAATCGAAATTTCCCGGGATTATGTTTCGGAAAGGTAGGTAAGCGCCGGGCGCGGCGCCCGCTTCCCCGCAGCCCGGAGCCGGAGAGCCAGCGAGGCGGAGAGGCAGCCCCCGCGGAGGCAGCGGAGCCGACAGCTCTTCTCCTCATCTGGAGGTGCCGCGGGTGGCAGGGGGGGAGAGACTTGCTCCAAACACGGACGTCCCCCAGCTCTCCCCCCCTCCCTGTTTTCCGTTAGGAACCCAGCGAGGAAATACATGCACTGGCTGACAATCGCCCGCTCCAGGGCGCAACGCCACAAGGTGTAGGGAGTGTGTGGGGTGGGGCGAAAGGGGACCCAGGAGTCCCCGTGGCTTGGAGCTCCCGGCCGTCGGTTCTTCATTCCTGCCCTCGGGGCGGACAGAGTGACCCCGGCCCCCAGTCCCCGCCCCGACCATGGTAGTGTTCAATGGCCTTCTTAAGATCAAAATCTGCGAGGCCGTGAGCTTGAAGCCCACAGCCTGGTCGCTGCGCCATGCGGTGGGACCCCGGCCGCAGACTTTCCTTCTCGACCCCTACATTGCTCTCAACGTGGACGACTCGCGCATCGGCCAAACGGCCACCAAGCAGAAGACCAATAGCCCAGCCTGGCACGATGAGTTCGTCACCGATGTGTGCAACGGGCGCAAGATCGAGCTGGCTGTCTTTCACGATGCCCCCATCGGCTACGACGACTTCGTGGCCAACTGCACCATCCAGTTCGAGGAGCTGCTGCAGAACGGGAGCCGCCACTTCGAGGACTGGGTGAGTTTGGCGCCTCCCGGTCTTTCCGGGAACCGGGTTGTGGGGTCTCTGGGAAAGACTCGCCGGCCTTGGTCTTGGGGCTGGGAGAGTTAGTGACAACTGAGATGTGTGTGTGCATGTAAGTCTCAGTTTCCTTGGGGAGGCACACTCACTTCGTAGTTGCGGAGAAACAGGCACTGGGGAGAGGAAGATGAGACTTAGAGGGTATGGCCCTGTGCCCCCTCGTGCCCTCCGTGCCCTCCAGTCGGCGGGTGCTGCAGGGGCCGGCAAGCGAGGAGAGCCCAGCCGCCGGTGCTGAAGGTTGGCGGAGGACCTGGCGTCTTCCGCAGGCGCGCGGCGGGCTGGCTGTGTGTGATTGTGTGTGGGTGGGTCCCTCCGTCCTTGGAGAGGCACGTGGAGCCTTAGACTGGAGGCTTCTTGCACGTCCTGGCTTTGTCCTGTGTAGCCCAGTGAGGAGTCACTTTATTTTTCCCTCCTGGAGGAAGCTTGCTTGTTTCCATTCTATTCCATGGTGGTTAGCTCATCTTCTGACATCCAAGAAGAAAAAAATGTGTTCTCTAGGGTCCCAGAAACATCAGTTGAGCTTGTTTTGCCTCATTCATTGCCCATCCATCCAAAAGGAATCTGGTATTTTTAAAAAACGGTTTTGCTTGTGGGTAACTGGAAGTCAGTGCTTTGAATCTGAAAGTTATGTTGTTTCTCTTTTTTGATTGTCAAGATACTGTGCAATGAAATACTATTTCTACATCTGAGATTGAGTTAATTGTTAAGTGATTACATTGCAAAAATATTAGGGAGTTGGAAACAGGCCTTGTTGAAATGTGCTATAAACCAAATGCATTCAACCTTGGCACTTGGACAGAGAGAAGCAAGCTTGTGTTTTAGCTGTTCTTGGAGGGAAAGTGTTAAATTAGAAAATGGATTTCTGTATTTTCAGGTTTGTTACATGTTTCCACCAAGAGCAAGTGTTGCCCTGGATGTCTATATTTTCAGGTTCTTCAGTATAAACAGAAAGAGAGCTAGCTAGATAACAGCTGAGTCTCATGAAGAGATGTAGAGGGATCGCTATCTATTGAAAAATGGATAACTTCATGAGTGTTCTAGAGGTCAGGGGTTGTGTATGAATCACCTTGGGATATCACCCCAAATGTTTTTTCAAGGACATGAAGATTTAGGGAAAAATAGGAAAAAACCTGTTCTTTTTATGCTCATGGCTGTGATGTAGTCTGCCTGAAACCATGGTTACGGGGCTCACAGGGAAGCTCCAACAAGTCACACGAGTACAACTCTAGGAAAGGTGTGGCTTGCACTTTGGGAAGCGAGCAAACCTTTATGGAATCCCAGAGGACTCAGTGCCATTCCATTCCATTTCACAGATGCCCCTCACCTCTGCCTCTCTCCTCCCACCTCCTACTCATTCCCCACTTCCTTTCCACACGTGGCATTTCAGCCTTTTACTCATGGAAGCTGTGCATGTCTGGGGAGGGGAGTGGCAGAAGGAATAACTAATTTCAGAGTCCAGAGTTCTCACCATTACACCATGGAACATTATGGATAACTAATTTCAGAGCCAAACCTAAAACCTGTGATTTTTTTTTTTTGAGACAGGGTCTCACTCTGTTGCCTGAGCTAGAGTGCCATGGCGTCAGCCTAGCTCACAGAACCTCAAACTCCTGGGCTCAAGTGATCCTCCTGCCTCAACTTCCCAAGTAGCTGGGACCACAGGCACGAACCACCATGCCCAGTTAATTTTCCTATTTGTTGTAGAGTTGGGGGTCTCCCCGTTGCCCTGGCTGGTCTCAAGCTCCCGGCCTCAAGCAATCCTCCCACCTCCTCAGCCTCCTAAAGTGCTAGGATGACAGGCGTGAGCCACTGAAACTGGCCAAAACCTGTGATTTTGAAGTTGTTGTTTTTGACCAGAAAGAGGAAGAAAGCAAGTTGACTATGGTAGCTATGATATGGGGCCTTCTGCAGTGTGTGCAGATGAGGGGCTTAGACAGTGGGGCAGAGAAAAGCAGATGAACGTCAGGGCTGTACTTTTTCACAGGACACGTGTCAGCTGGAGGAAGAGTATCTGTGTATCTTTGGTGATGCTTTGCTGGGGTCCACCCCAGACTCTGAGCACTTCAGCACTTCCGGTGAAGCCTGTAGGGGTAACTACTTACTGGGTTATCATTCTCCAAGGTTCTTAAATTCATGCTGGACTTGGCCCTAGACCAGATCACCTAGTGCATGGGCAAGTTTTACAGACGAGGACAGTGAGTTCCAGAGAAGCTAAGTGGTTACCCAAGGTCACACAACCAGCACAGGTGGGTTGGAAGTAGGGCCCTCACCTCCTGTTGTCCACCACTTGTCTGGAGGGGTAAACAGAGCCACTGAATTCAAATGCTGTGTCCCTGACATTTTTATTGTGTGTGATAACTTAAAGTGCTTTCAAAATCATTATATTTTTTGCCTTATAACAAGTGTGAATTAGGTATGACAGCTATTGGACAGATTAAAAAATATGAGACACAGAGAAGCCCAAAGTCACAGGAGGAATCAAGTAGTGGAGCTGGTTCTGATTGGTCATCAGGTGGTTTTCACTAGAGGATGCTGTGGCCACTCTGGTTACCCCAGACTGAACATGGGGATGCATTGGCATAGGTGACTGGCCCTTTGAAACAGAGACAAGTTGCTACTGGGCTAAGTTCACCTTTCCCATTCCCGTAATCCAGGGTCCACCCACAGACTCACTCCTTTCCGTAGAATTGCCTGGGCTCAGGCCTCTGCTTCCTTACGTGGCAGCAATGGAGAGACACGCCCTTTCTCAGGTGTAGCTGAGAAATCTGGCCTGAAGTAAGGCAGTGTGGAGAGCAGGAAGCCACTGCTTCTCTCTCATTGCTGCAGAACACTGAATTCAACTGCACTTGGAATTCACATGTATTCATAGAGCTCCTGTTCTGTGCTCAGATCCAACCAGAGAAGCGTAGCACTGTAGGCAATCCAGAGGTAGGAGAGGCTGTGGGTTACTCTCAAAGGGCTTCCATTTCACTAGAGAAATGACACTAAGCAGATTCATGTAGACACCTAAATAGCAATTAGGTTCCAAATGAGCGCTACCATAAATATGTTAAGAGTTCAAAAGGGAGTGTGCTAGGAGAGCCAGAAGAATCCAGGAGGACTCCTGGGAGGAGGCACGACTTAAGTGTGCGATAGTAGGTAACATTTAAGGAATTATCTACAAGAGAGGACAGTGTTCTCGATATAGACTCTGTTGGAATAAAGACAGAGAATGCCTGTGGTTGGGGCTGGAGAATGGATAATTAGGACTGAAACCAAGGGTACTTATTGAGAAGGACAAGGCAGGATAAGGTTTCCCAAATTTAAGACTTTTATCTGAGTACTGCCTGTGCACTTAATGTTTTAAAAAATGGATTCTTTTATTTTCTACTTAGTCTTTTGTTAATCCCCACTATGCATGAAATCACAGATTTGGTTATTATGGTTACAATTTTTCTTTATCATATTAAAATAAACATGGTTCTAAAATAAAAAGTTCATGCCAGGTGCCTCTTCACAGCATTAGTTATGTGGAGCCACGCTTTTGAAACACTGGAGTGGGAGAGAGTTTAGAAAACTAAGGTGGATTCTAGAATGTGTAAAAGCCCGGCTAATTATGCTCCAGGTAATGAGAGACATTTCAGTTATGATGACAAAGGGGGTTGCTTTAGAGAAAGCTCATTACAAAGAGGAGGGAAGATTTTGCTGGTGCTTGAAGCAGAATCCATTAGAACACTATTGCTGTAGCGAGAGTTTCCAGGAACTACATAATAACACCACCCAGGCTTTGGTGTGCGTAAGAATCACATCCGTGATAAAGACACAGATCCTCTGTCCCCACCTTCAGAGCTTTTGATGCTGTGGTTTGGGATAAGCTAAGTGCTGGGAATCTGCATTTTTAACAAGCTGTCCTGGAGATTCTGGCTTGCTTTGAGAAACTTCAGGCTGGAATAGAAATTGTAGGCAGGAGAGGGCCCCAGCTAATTAATGGATCAAACTTTCATGTATAGATGTGTCCTGAGATTTTATTGTAGAATTTTATAATTCTTAAAGCAGGATTTATAAGGATAATCGTGTGAACTAGAAGTATTGGGATTCGTGTTAGAGCCAGAGGCTGGATGAAGGCTGCATGGAGGAGCACTGCATTTAGGACAGGGGTAGGGGAGCGGGGCTTTGAGGGCTGCCTGTAGGTCACAGCTGGCCGTCTGTTCACACTCTGGGCTTTGCTCTATCATTGCCCCAATAGTCTATATTCCAAGCTCAGTTCCCCTTTTGTTCTACTCTGAAGACATCTTTGGTTTGTGTCATTCCCTTGCTTTGTCCTGTAGGAAAGATACTCATAATACGATGGTAATGATAGAAAGTCATCTTTTGAGAGGCTCTTCCCAGAGTGGTTAAGGGCATAGCTCAGGCTGCTGGGGCTGGAATCCCACTGCTACCACCTACCACTTTAATGACCTTTAGCGAGCAACTTAACTTTTCTGTTTCTTCTGTAAAAAGTGGATGATAGTAAATGTACCTGCCTATAATGAAATGGGGTTGTTGTGGGGATTAAATGTGTTAATACGCATACAGTGCATGGACTGATGCCTGGCCCTTAGTAACTGCTCAATGAATGTTTCACTACTGCAATTATTATTGTCATATTCCCTAAACCTGGCATGGGGCCAGCCCTGGAGAGGATTTTTTACTGAGCTGATTATCGTACAGGTCCTGCAGAAGCCAGTTTTTCCTGGGCTCCGAAATAGTTCGCCTCAGTGTGGTAGTCTCATTTGGCAATGAATGGGACACTAGAAGTGTTTACATTTTTCCAAAGTAGCCCATTGACAGGACTTCTCCAAATTATTGTACCCCTGCTGACCCTGGGAGATGACCTGTATCTGGGTTGGAGAGGTTGGGTTCCCGGGCTGCTTCCCCTTTGGCCCACCAGAGTTGCTGGGGAGGGGGGAGTCTTACAACACAAATGCCTGGGCACAGCCCCAAGCTGTTCTGATTGTGATGCACAGGATGGAGCCTGGGTTAGACAGGCGCCCTGCTGAGTCTCTTCTGGTTGGTGGCCTAACCACACTTCGGAAATTTGTAGGGAAATTTTCATAAAGAATCTCTGAAAATCTCCTTTATCATTGAAAGGAGTGAGGTGGGAAGGGCCTGTTGAGGAGGTATGGAAGGGCTGGGAATGGTCACACCCCCCTTTGTGTGCTCCTACCCTCTGAACTCATTCCCCAGCAGCTGACGGTCCAGCTATCTCTCCCTTTTCCTTACTCCTATAATAGCATTTAATTCAGTATTGCCTCCCTTAGTACATAGAAGGGTGTTGAACAACTACCTGAAGTGGTAGTTCTTGGTCCAGTGCTATCACAGGCAGCCTCTTGTCAGTGGGTCCCTAGAGTTGAAGCCCTGAGACACTCAGCTCCAGCTTCATGGGCAGTCAAGGGTTATTTCTCTCTCCGGTTTCTCCTTCTTGATGTCTTTGACCAAGAGCATATTTAGTGAATATTTCAGAACATCAGTTTCCCAGTTCCTTGGTGGACCCCTTCCCTGGAATCAGTAAGTTCTAACTATAGTATGTCTCTGCCACCCACTAGCTGTGTGACTTTGGGCACATGATTTAGGCTCTTTAAGCCCGTTTCTTCATCTACAAAATGGGACTATAATAGTTCTTACCTTTAAGGGTTGTCGTGAGAATTAAATAAAGAACCGTAAAGCTTTTAGGAAGAGGTCTGGCTATAATACATTTCAGCAATTTTATTAATATTTGAAGAGTTATGTGTGTGTTCATAGTTTTAGAATCTTAAATCAGAACATATGGTTCAGTAAAAGATATTTTTCTCCTTAATCTGTGAATGTATTTATATGAAAAGTCTTACATAGTCTAAAAATAAATTTAATTTAGCTACACTTAACAAATTGCCCTTTTGAAAATAATAGAATTACTTGAAATGAGATTGTTTTGGAAAGTCTAGGAATTGGGACCATTGCAGACAAAGGTTAATTACTTATTGAAGCATATGAGTAATTGGAAATGGGGGTATTTGGGAGCTGGTGTTTTGGTTTTATTGTACAACCTCCTTGTAGATTCATGGATTTAAATACATTTTCAATGCTATTGACTCTAAATTCCTAATTCCAGCCCATATCTGCTCTTGAACTCTAGAACTCATATATGGGACTGCCTTCTTGTGATGGCCATTTGATTGTGTAAAGGGCATCTTAAACTCAAAATGTCTAATATTGTATACCTAATTTTCCTCCTCCCCAAGGTAAGCTCATCTTCCCCAGCTCAAGAAATGACAATTCCCTCCTTCCAATTGCCCAGGACAAAAACCTTGAGGAGCCATCCTTAATGCCCCTCATTTTTGCATGCTTCCTATTCAATCCATCAACGACATCTGTGGTTCCTGCCTTCAGAATGTATCCCACATCGGGATCATTTTCTTTTCTTTTCTTTTCTTTTTTTTTGAGACAGAGTCTTACTTTGTTGCCCAGGCTAAAGTGAGTGCTGTGGTGTTAGCCTAGCTCACAGCAACCTTAAACTCCTGGGCTCAAGTGATCCTCCTGCCTCAGCCTCCCGAGTAGCTGGGACTACAGGCATGCGCCACCATGCCTGGCTAATTTTTTCTATATGTATTAGTTGGCCAATTAATTTCTGTCTCTTTATAGTAGAGACGGGGTCTCCCTCTTGCTCAGGCTGGTTTCGAACTCCTGACCTCGAGCAATCCACCCGCTTCGGCCTTCCAGAGTGCTAGGATTACAGGCGTGAGCCACCGCGCCAGGCCGGGATCATTTTCTGTACCTCTACTGACACCACTCAGGCCCAAATCACTGTTAATCTCAGCCCTGGATTATTTCAACAGCCTCCTAATTGGTTCCACCTTGCCTCGACTTCTCAGATCCTGTCATTTTGCTCACAGATCCCTCAGGGTAAGACCTTAAGTCCTTACCACAATCTGCAAAACCAACAAAGTCAGACCTCCTGTTAGGACCTCTCTGACCCCAACACCTCACTACTTTTCCCCTTGTTCATTCCTCTCCAGACATATTGGCCCACTCGACACCCCTGAAACGTACTCACCATGCTCCTGCCTCCATCTTTACCCTTGCTATTCCATCTTTCTAGAATGCCCCTTTCCCAGATATCCTCATGGCTCAAGTCTTTGCTCAAATGTTATATTCTCAGTGAGGCCTTTTCTGGCAATCCTATCTAAAATTTCACCCTCTTTCTTTATACTATATGCTCTTTTCCTGCTTTATTTTTGCTCCTTACTTCTTATCTCTACCTTATACACTATACATCTTATATATCTTTATTGTTTATCTCTAACACCTGAGAAGAAGTTGTATAAATGCAGAATTTTTTGTTCATTGCTGCATTTTTGGCACCCAAAACAGTACCTGGCACATTTTTGAATGAATGAATGAATGAATTTAATTAAACAAGTGTGTATTCCCCTAACCCCCTACTGTGGTCTAGCACTATGGTAGATATTGGAGTTTGGTAAAACAAAAGTTTTGTATATATAGTTCCTGCCTCTGCGGAACATGGAATCTAGTTGGGGACACCAGGATCTTAAGCAGTTGAGTGAATTCCTTAAACAATCCTTCTGGGTACCCAGGGCCTGTGTAAGGTGCTATAGTGAGGGGGGAAGAAAAGGGCCCACTTTTGTCCTCCATTTGCAAAGTTTAAATCAAGTTAATTTTTTTTTTATCAGGGCTTTAAATACAAAACCCTTTGTGATTGGCAGCAACAAGAAATGAAATTTCAAATTCCAGCAATCAAACTCACAGAGCTCATTGAAACATGTGTAGACAAAACTTCCAGGGGTTTCGCTTAGGCTAAAAGAACTCCAGAGCAGGCCTGCATTATTTTACATAAATAAAAGTTACACTTAGCAAAACATTATATTTCTCTCCAAGTTCCTCTGGGTATATATGGGCTTGTTAAGTAATTACAATCTATTATAATACTAATCAGCAGAGCTGCACCTGTTTGAAATTTAGTTTTCTGGCAGAAACATGTGAACTGGCCAAAAGTCTGCACTGTGCAAGGACAACCAAGAGGACAGGAACATACTGTTGTCATTGCAACTCACTGACATCTAAACAAAATTGAAACTTCAGAGGGAATAGAAATGAAATCCGTAACACTGGGCTGGGGAGGAAGAGGAAAAACAGGAGCCTGGCACCAGACCCAAGTGCTGAAATCAGGACCTCCCTCCTACCCCCCCATCCCTGTCCCCTTCACCTCAGCTTAAAGTCTCAGAGAGGTAGTTTTAAGCAGTGAAAAGTCACCTTTATTTGCTAGCAAGTAGACTCACTGGGCTCCTGAGCCCAAGAGATAGAAAAGACTGAAAATCAAGCTCAAAAAAGGTTTAAAAAAATCTATGGTGGGTTAATCTATAATTAATTATTGAAGAGAAAAATAGTCTATGATTTTGCTTATACCCTTTTTAAACAAATTTGTTTTTTAAGACTATAGCATCTGTTAGTGCCAGTCTTCTTTCCCTAGCAGATGTATGCATCTCATGAGCAGGAAGTATCCCCTCCAGTCAGAGTAGGAGCCGCTCTTGAAGTCGATGTCATTTACTTATTCATCTGTTGCTTGAATGAAAATGGCTTCCTCTCTGGTGTCTGTCTTATAGAAGTTCAGATAGGAAGCATTCTTTAATCAGACTTAGATTGTGTTCTTAGAAGTTCATCATCTGGTACAGTGCTGAAAAAGAAAAAAATAGTAGCATTCACAAAAGATTCTAAGCAGTGGACAGAGTGGTGTATTAATTCATTGTTCTGGTCATCCTTTCATCAATTTGGCAAATATTTATTGAATATCTTATGTGCCAGGAACGGTGACAAGAGCTGGTCCTTGATCTCATGGAACATATAGTCCAGTAGGAAACATAATATTAATTAAGGAATAATATAAAGATACTGGTATGTCAAATGACAACTGAGAAGGAGAGCTTATCACAATTCTTTCAGAGCCTAGGTACACCTAGACATCTCTTCGGATTGGATTAACTAATACCATTCTTCTTCCCTGGGAAATTTATTGAATGGGGAGTCAGGTGACTCCCATTGATCAGTGGTGTTAGACCTTAGGTTTCACATCTGTGAAATGAGGAGTGAGGATAGTCTAGATCAGGGGTCCTCAAACTTTTTAAACAGGGGGGGCCAGTTCACTGTCCCTCAGACCATTGGAGGGTCATTGGAGAGTGTGGTGCACATTCCACACATGCGCACTGTGGGCCCGGGATGAGTCGGCTGCTAAGCAGGACAGGCAGCGGCGGGCTGGATAAATGTCCTCGGTGGCTGAATGTGGCCTGTGGGCCATAGTTTGAGGACACCTGGTCTACATGCTCTGTAAGGCACCTGTTAACAATGACCCTGATTCAGTTCTCTGCACCCTACATTTTGGGCCTTGACTGTGTTCAACCTAGCACTTGGTAATATTTTATCTTTATTGTTCTCCATGAAGCTAAGTCCTGTCTCCCCTGCAAAACTGCCAGCTTCTGCTTTTCCCCTCCTCATCCTTCTTCATTGTTGCAACTGAAATCACAAAGCTATTTTTGATAGCTTGCTTCTTACCTACTATTCAAGGCCCACAAAAAATAAATTTATTTTTTAAATGGAGCTCTCTCTCTGTATCATTGAGCCACTCAAAGAGTATTCTAAAAACAAGCAAACAAACAGGATTTCTAGAACGTAAGGTCTATGTATGAAGGTAAGGTCTCTCTCTCTACCTTCTGCACTGATGATTATCTCAACCATTTTAGGTAGCTCAAAGCAGCATCAATTAGCCATCAAGGATGGAGCATATAATTGACCAGGGTTTGCTAGGCTGTCTTTCCAGGATCTCTGCAATATTTTCAGGGTCTCTGTGATCAAAGAGGTTGGGAAATGTTACAGAGTCGAATGCACATTGGGATATTAAAGATTTCAAGATGGTCTATAGCAAAAGGAGTTGTACACCTCTGTTTAGGTATTTCCCAAAAGTATTTCATCGCAGAATGCTCTGATTTGGGAAACATTAAGAGTGAGTGTTTTGTGGACATATTTTGGAAACTTTATAATTAGATAAAAGCAGAAATGGACTTTCTTCAAGTGGGCCATTTGGAAAATCAAGATTAACACCCTTTTATGAAACTGAATTTGAAGAACTATGGAAATTCAAAGGAGAGGGGGATTCATGTGGGTTCTAACAGTTGGCAGAGGCTCCTTGGTAAGACTTTGAGCCAGGCCTTGAGAAAATGGGATCTAAATACACCAGGGAGGGAGCCCCTCTAACCTGGAAGAAGAACATAGAAAATGCTGGCCAAGTGGTGTTCGCACTTTGACTTATGAGGGAAGTCCAGGAGACCAGTAAGGTTAAAGTAGGAAAGCAATCCAAAAATAATTGATTCATTTTTTTAAAAAAACCCAAAAAACAAGCTATCCAAAGAAAGGGAACAGTGGATAGAATGGATATTCGTTCATGAATCTATTCATCCATCTAGCCAGCCAGCCATTCAACAAATACATAGTGAATACTTTCCATGTTCTAGGAACTTAGCTCGGAGCAAAGTTGAACAAAATCACACATGATATATTGAACTCTCGCTTATCAAGGAAATCTCTGCTGAGGGCTAACCTCAATCTCCCGTGCTGCATTTGCAGTTAATTTTCTTTTGTTTGTTTCTTGATAGGCCTGATAAGGCTGGAGAATAACTTTGCATCCTTCATGTAATTGGATGGTGGTTTGTCCAAGTTCATGGATCTAAAAAAGGAGCATGGCTTTGCAGTCAGTCAATCCTGGGTTTGAATTCTAGTTTTATCCATTTTTGATGCATGATATTGGACAAATTATTTGACCTATCCGTACTGGTCTTCCTTATCTATAAAATGGGAGTAATAGCTATCTTGTAGTGTTATTGTAATATTAGATAAAACATGTAAAAATTTCCTGGCTTACAGAAAGTTCCCCACAAGTGGTAAACTATAATATTATTGATAAATTATCTGTGGCTACTATTTATTATTAGATACAGGTAAAATTGTGCTTTTGTCTGAAGATTTTGTTAATAATAACCAACTGAGACGTTGCCAGCAAAACCTTTTCCAGTCTCTACTTCCCTCCCTCTCTGAAATGAGCTAGCAGCAGGAATTGGGTTTGCTGAATTATAAGTGTGCAGAACTAGAATTCCACATTTTTGCTTCTTAAGCAGCTCCTGGGGTAGGAGGTAAAGGGAACAGGGATTACCTGCCAGGGGGATGGCTTCCATCCCAGTGGATGGGCATACCTGATACATCGCTCCCTCTTGAATTTTTGAAAAGCTGAGACAGTGTGGTATTTTGACCTAAACATCATCTGCATTAGTTTGTTGGCCTAGTGTGGCAACTGAAGTTTGAGGCTTTTTTGCAGCCCGTTTTTCTGCGGATCAGGTGTATGTTCCACTTCTCTGGGCCAAAGCATCTGACTTCATTTTCCTACCATGTGTCTCTTATATAAGCCCAGCCTCTAAAGCAGTGCACACCAATTGTTCTGTTGTCCTAGCCCAAATTTGGGCAGTGCACAAGGGTGCTCCATTTAGAGAGCAAGATTTTGCTTTTGACCGTGATGTCAGAATGGCTAAGGAGCTGAAGAATAGTCAGCCTTTTGAAAAGATTTCATAAGAACTGTGCATTTACTTGTTAATTGTCTGTGAAGACACTTTATCTTAAGCTCCAATTTCATTTTAGATAATTTACATTTAAGTAACAAAAACAAATGTAGCAAATAGCTCATTTAACTTTCGTTGGAGACTATTTCTCAAAAATTGCTTTTTCTTCTTCTTTTCAACCAAAAGGAAGTCCTTTTTCTTCTTTTAAAACCTTCTTCAGAATTCATCCAGGAGCAGGAGGTCTGGTTTTTCTACTTTGTAGCTCTGTGACTTTGAAAAAATTCACTCAAGCTCCTTAAACTTTTTTTTTCTAATTTATGAAAAGGGTTAATAATAGTCATCTTCCATAGCTTGTCAAGTTGCTGTGAGGATTAAACAACATAAATGCAGGTCAAAGTGGTGGGGCACTGAAGCATCAACTCTGTGCCCCATTGATGAGCTACTGTGAGCTTCTGCCGAGTCTCCATATCTTGAAGTAGATAAAAAAGTTTGTATTTGGTACCAAAGCTCCTTTGTCTCCTTTGCTTCTTTGTGACACCCATCCTATATCTCTGGCAGGTCCCCTGAGCCCATAGTTGCCAGATAAAATTCAGGATGCCCAGTTACATTTGAATTTCAGATACACAATGAATACTTTTTTTTCTTAGCTATCCATATGTCCTAAATATTGCATGGGATATATTTATACTAAAAAAGTATTCATTGTGTATCTGAAATTCAAATGTAACTGGGCCTTCTATTTTTATTTGCTAAAGCTGGCAACCTGGGCCTCTGTTCCCTACAGCCCCAATAATGCAACATGCCCAGGAGTGGATCTGCTTGCCTTCTTGTCACTCTGAGGGCAGAGGAGGGACATTTAGCTTCATGTTAGAATAATCCCAGCCTTAGCCAAAAGTAGAGAATGTGTTTTTGATCAGGGACCCCTTTCTAGAGCCCCTACAGTCACAGAGGAGCCCTCCTGCCTTAATGATTGAAGTTCATTCCCCCTGTTAGCCAGCTGCAGGACCCCACATCTGTCCTCCCCCCATGGTGAATATCAGGGCTCTGCTCACAGAAGGCACATAATCTTTGGTCCTGACCACCTACCTGGCTTAAAAAATATTTTCTTCATTTTAGAAAAGAATATCTCATTTAAGCTCCAGGTGCCTGAGTACTAATTCATGGAGACAGACTTTAGGATTGGTTTTTGTATCTTTGTTAGTCTGGTTCCCTGGAACCCAGGGGATTTGGGTAAGAGTTGTGCCAGATGATGACACTAAATACCCTTTCATGGTGCTCAGAAGCAATGATCCTCTCCTGCCCAGCCCCACTTCCCTGCAGAATGGAGTAGGCATTCTTGCCAGATGTTCAGGGCCCTGCATGGTTTGTACCCCTCACCCCCTTCTATTTCTGCCTAGTGGATCCCTCATCCTCCAGGGCAGGAACCTCCTGCATGAGGACTTGTTTCTGTCTTCCATACCCAGCTTCTTTTTTCCCCTTCTTTGTGCTCTGTGCCTCAATATCCCCATCCCTGGACTACTCTAACCACCCATCCAAATCTCCCTCTTCTTTGGGTGATCATTGCCACAACTTCCCAGGCTTCTGCTCTTTTGGCCCTTGGGACTTGCAGTAACACTATTTGTGCCCTCCGTTAAAAAATATCTAGTGCTGATGACTGCATGCTTTCTGTCTGTTCTCTAGCAGAGACAGAAAGAGTTTGCTCCTGAGAGTAAAACTCCTGCCTTTTTATGCTAACACTTTGCATATTGCTTTGTACATAATAGATACTTGATTGGTTAAATAAAGTTTTAACATGAAATTATAATAATGTTTATATAAATAACAGATGTTCTTTAGATATTTGCACTGGGGTAGTCTCCTTCCTTCAATGTCTTAGTAGTATTTTACTTTAATATAGTATTTAAAAAATTACACACGTGCATGCATGTATGTGCACACACACACCTGAATGTACTTTAAAAAAGGAAAAGGCAAGGGAGGATGCTGATACATGGGGAGGACTTTTATCTTTTACTTCTGCATTATTTCTTAAAATTAATTAACTTTATTTTTTAGAGCAGTTTTAGGTTTATAGGAAAATCGAGCACAAAGTGCAGAGAGTTCCCATATGTCCCCTTCCCTCTCCACATAGTTTCTCCTGTTATTTTAACTTTTTAAAAAAGTGAAAAAAGGATGCAACACAGCCACCAGATATTGAAACAGGGGCAACCATGGTTAAGTGCAAGGCCTTTGCATGAGAAGGAGGTGGGTTCAAATCCTGATTCCACCACGGAACCAGCTGTGCGACCTTTTGACAAATTGTCTAGCCTCTCTGAGCCTTTATTTCTTCATCTGTACAACAAAGCCGGTAACATCTATCTAATTGTGTTGTTTGAAATAAATAATATAATGCATACAAAGTGCTTAGAAAAGTGCTTGTTACATGATAAGCACATAAAAATGTTGGCTATTGTTATTTTAATTCTATTGTAAAAAGTAAATTGTAGATTATGTGGTTTGGGGCTGATTATGTTGTCGAAGAATCCGTTTGATTTAATTTTATGTGACGGAGGGTTGCTTGGGGTTAGGGGTTGCTTTTCATCTGAAGGATGTGTCTTAGACAGATGGTAGTGCTCATTATAATGAGTTACATAGGAAATGGCTGTGGTTTGCTAAGTTTGCATTTGCAGCCCGCTTTCAAGCATTTATAGGCTAGTGTATAGTCACAAAGTGCTGCATTCACAGTTTGCTTGTTTATTCTTCACCAGCTTGGCTCTACGGCTAATGAGCTGTGTGACCTTGAGGATGAAATGAAACTTCTCTGAGCTTGTTTCCTCAACTATAAAATGGGAATAGTCTTACTGGCCCTCCTTACCTCATTGGGTTGCGAGACTCATTTAATATAGCTCCGAAGAGTGCAACGTGTCACGCGCGTGTAGTGATAATGATGAACCACTCTGGAATTGTGAAGGGAGGGGCATGGCATGTGCATCGAAGTTTACAAATGGGGACGTTGAAGATAGAGGGTGCCTCTTGGGAGGGACTAGAGTGGGACTCAGACCTTTTCTCCCCGACTCCCTGATCACACTGAGCAGCATTTAGGTTTCTTAGCCAAACCGTCTGCCCCACTCTTTCACGTTGTTGGGGCTGAAGATTTAAAATTGATCTGTGAGCTTTGTTTCTAGGAAACTGGTGTCTTAGAAGCCCACCCCCTCCCGCAAGAGAGCACGTCTCTTTCTCTTCGCTTCCCTAGCCCTACTTGGCTCTCTAAAAATTTGTCTTTATCACTGCTTATCACATGACTGTGCACAGACAACCGTAAAGCCAACTATTTTAAGGGGAAAAGGAGAGGAAGACAGATAAGACAGCGATTCAGAAACAAGCAGGAAAATGGAGTCATGTGGTTGTCCCCTTTATGGATGGGATTTACAGCAGTTTTTTTAGACTGAGAAAGCCTCCTTTTAGCGCCTGGAGAGTAAATCAGGCCCCTCAGGAATGTGTTTTAAAGCCCAGATGGAGCAGTCCTTCGCATGGGCAGGGCCTTGTTAGCACTGCGCTGCGCTCTCCTGCCCTCCAGCCTGGCTGGGGCCCTGTGCTGCGCCTGGGACTGCGCCTCCTGAGGAGAGGTCTTGGTGTTTGACCCTAAGGAACAGAAAAGCGAGAAATGCCCACTTGAAAAGACTGATCACATCAGTTTCAGGGAGAGCGAGAGGAAACTGGGTCTGGTCTTACCCTCTTGCTAGAAGTATAACTTAGTGGTGCCTTTTTTGCAGAAGCAACCTGGCAGGTTGTGTCTGTAAACATTAAAATGTATGTTATAATCAAGGCAATCAGTTTTTCATTTTTAGTTATCAGTCATATATATGTGTAATACACTAATAGCACGTAAGATCCAGACCACAGCTTGTCTCTGCCAGCTGCAGGGGTGGCCCTGTGGACACCCCCATGCAGTCAGGCTGTCATGTGACTTCTCAATGGGATTTGAATTTCAGGCAAGTGAGGCATCACTTGACCCTTCCCAAATTTAAATTGGTTAAGAACTTTTAGAGTTTAATATGCTTTTTGTACAGGCTCTATTTTTCTTTTTGAGGGGGAAAGACATAAGAAAAAGAGAATAAAGGCATGTCTTGACTAGAGCCTTGTTTTTCAAACTATGGATCAGGACCCCTAAATTAAGGTCATGAAAGCAATCAAGTGAATCTCGAACAGCAACTTTAAATGTGGAAATTGGACAATATAGAAATTATGAGAGTGTGTTGTATGCAAAAGGGTAGATATTACTTTATAAAACATCTCTTTCAGTTTTGTTTATGTGAGTATATATGATCTTGATTCTTACTGGGTGTTCCAATAAAGAAAAAAAAGAAAGAGAGAAACATTGCCCTTGAATGCAGTTTCTCATTCAACATACTTTTAATGAGTACCAGTAAAGTGGAGATAAGAAAGTAAAGATAGGGTTCCCTGTACTCAATAAGCTTATAATTTGCTAACCCAAACAATTCCATAAAAGCAGATATGTTATGATTGCCCAGGGAAGGACTGATAAAGGCTTTGTGGAGGAGGTGGCTTTTGACCTGGGCCTTGAAGGATGGATAGGACAGACTGGTTCTGAAAAACCTGCCTGACTACTCCTCAGTAAACAAGTCCCTAACGATGAAGAATGCAGAGGTGCCCTGATGAACTGAAATACCTTATGTTCTCTGAGAGCCCCCATCTCTTGCAACCCCTGCAAGTGGCATTCAACATCAGATAGTGGTGCATCAGGGTTCCTGGGTTGAACCATTGGAAAATCGAGGTTAGAGAGCTTCACACTCTATGACACGTGGTGGGTTTCCCTCGCACTGGCTATACTTTAGCCAGCACAGGAGAGTTTTGTGCCTTCTGGTGAGGAATGCTTTGGAAGATAAGGTGTTCTGGCCTCACCCCTTATGGGACTGTACAATGTTAATACATTTATTCAACAATTTGTACTTTTTCTCTTGATTCTCCTATCAGACTTGCAGGGTACTGAATATATGCTTTTTCTCTTGTCATTTAAGGACAAGACCCAGGGAAATTAAATGATGAATTGATGGCTGAGGCAGATGAACGACCACCTAGGTCTCAGTTTTTAGGACAGGGCTATTTACTTCACATGCACAGGTGTTTAGTCTCCCAAATACACAAGGTCCAGGATGCCCAGGGGCTGGTCCAGAAGGTATTGATATCAGTATCATTATACATTTAATACCATTATACATTTATGCATTTAAGTGCTATTAAAAAGGCAATCAAATGAATAAAAATTCCTTCTTTCATTCTTTCTTTCCTACCTTCCTGTTTCCCTTTCCTTCCTTTTTTTTTCCCTCTATCTTTATTTCTCTTAGGGAAGATCACAATATTTTCCATAGAATATTTTTCCTCCAATTGACAAAATATAAAAACTGCTATCTAATAACAGATATTCATTAAATCTTTGTTTATAGATGAAATTTGAGGAAATGGATTTCCTGATTCCTAGAAGGATGCTTGTGTTGCTGTGCCACACTGGACCCAAACTTTGTCCATCCATTATGCTTTCATCCATCATTCATCCTTCTATCTATCTATTCATCCATCTATCTATTCATCCTTCCATCCATCCATCCATCCATCCATCCATCCATCCATCCATCCATCATCCATCCATCCATCATTCATCCATCATCCATCCATCCATCATCCATCCATCCTTCCATCCATCCACCCATCATCCATCCATCCATCTATCATCTATCCTTTCATCATCCATCCATCCATCATCCATTCATCCATCCTTCCATCCAGATAGCTTGTCAGTTTATTGGTCATATAGCTAATGTGAATACCATGTGTCTAGAATTTTTAGTAAGGGAGGTTGATTTATAATAATAATTATTATTATTTTTAAATTTGTCCTTCAGAAAATTAAAGGTAATTGGGACTGGGGCAACTGATCAGACCACCCTCTGGGCTAACAAAAGTTGAAACTTGTCTGTTTGGTTGAGATAACCATTTGCCTGTCCCTCAGCAGTTGGTCTTTACATGTCAAGAGGATGGTAAAAACTTCAAGGAGGAATTTTTTTAAAGAAATTCTTTTCTTTTTGTTATATCCTTTTTGTGTGTCCTACTTCCAGAACTTTCTAGAATGTCAGGAGACATTTACTTTTGTAACTCTGTCAGCCTACAGCAATGGCAAGAGTTTTCCTTTTGAGTTGTAACTCTTCTCTTGGAGCAGGGTTTTCCAAAATGTGTTCCACACCTTAAAAGAAGTTAATAAGTCAAAGACAAATGCCATAATCAAGTAAATTTGGAAAACAGTGGATTAAATAAAGCTAAACATTTATTGCAGGATTTTTCATAGCATTCGATAGCTAAGTTCTATCAGTTTCCTGGATGGCAATTGAGTGAGCAGTGTTTCCAAACTCATTTGACCATGCGACATTGTTTTGGGGACAGTACTTATATCTCGTGATGTCATTTGGGAAGCACTGTCTTAGAATCTGGCCCCTGATATTTAAAGTGAGACTACATAGTTAGGGCTATTGACCAAGGGAGACTAATGTGGTGAACAAGAAAGGATTATTATTTATTTAAGGTAATATTTTTATTATAGAAACTAAAACTTTGTTTTTTAAAGTAGGATACCAAGTATTGTTCATAGGCATCCGACTCTAAAGAAGAGAGAAAAGCTTAGGTTGAACAAATGTTTGTACGGTATATGAAAATAGGAGTGCAAATAGGGCCTCTATTAGCAGGATTTTCTAAATGATAGTATGGGGGTTATCCTTGTTCTGTCTTTAGCCAGTGACATTTATAAAGCAGCAGCAAAGCCAGTGTTATGGTTCTGGAGACCATTCATATAGAATTACATGGGCTGAGGCCCGAGGCCCGCTCTCGTCCTCCTTCCTGAATCAGGTCAGGGTGAATATTATTCAAGTGCAATTTAACTCTTGCTCCTTCTCCTCAGAAATCAATTGTTACTTGGTTGGACCCAGGTTGTTTGTTACCCATCAACTGTGTTGTGAAGGTGTACTTCAATATTCCATTTCATTGTGTTTATTGGAAAAGGTTTTTAAAAAGCTGCTTGCAAAGATGTGAGTGTGATCACTGGGGCTGACTTACAGCAAAACCATGAGGTAGGCAAAGACTGATTTTGGGTTTTCATGCCCTGACCTTCCGCTTCCAAGCCCCTCCGAGCCTGGCCTCATTCAGGATTCCTCGGGTAGAAACTGATTTACACTGAGGTGGACGGACATAATGAGTTTTACAAGAGTGCTGTGAAGGCGGCCTTAAAGTGAAAGCACTTAGAGGGTGACATTGAAGCCTCTGGAATTTTCAGATATCAGTGACAGGTGAAGATCAATTTCTTTTGGTCAGGAGGACTCTTTCAAACCAGGAAGTCATCTGAGAGCAGGCTCTTACTGAGACCATCCTCTATGTCAGGGGCTAGTGTCTTTCTATAAACCTTCCACGGGGCGTCAGGGCCTGACTGGCTTATGGTGGATGGATATATTTCTAGATTACCTCACATTTGAAATACTTGTCTTCCCACTCTGTGAGAGATTAGTGCTTTTCCACTTTAAAGGAAAAACAGGCCATAAATCACTGAGGAATTTTATGGCAGAGCCCAAAGCTCAGATTGAAGGCCAAGGAAAAATAAAACTCCAGCTTCTTTATGGAAAGGCAAATGGAAAAGAGAGATTGCTTCCTGAAAAGAGCCAGGCACTGCTTGTGGGAGAGGAGGGAAAGGACACCTTGAGTTAGTCTACAGAAACGCCTTTCTGGTGTCCTTGAGGAGTTTCTGAGAGTTCTGGGCTTCATCTTGATGAACTTGAAGGTGAAGTGCAGCAGGCAGTTGAACTGTTTGGGAAATGGATGAGAGACATGATTATCTTTGGGAGCAAGATTTTATGTGGTAGGATTATGCCTGTTGTAAATCCAGTATCTTAATTTTTATTTGCCTCAGGTCATCCATATATAAGTGATTCCAATCTGATGCTGGTTAAATGTCAGAGGAGGAAAGGAAGGGATGAGGTGAGAGTTTCTGAGGCTGGCTGACCAGGCAGGTAGATCCTGGGGACTGGACTTCATCATCAATTACAAACAAACAGAACAGTCCAGAACTTGTTAGTTGCAAAACAAAATAAGACCAGCATGAGAAAGCACTTTGTAGACAAACATTAAGCAGTTTCCTTTCTAGAAAATGTTTCCTCAGACCTGGAAAACCCAGCGTGCCCATTAGCATCTTAGCCCAAGCCTTCAACTCTCCTCAGCTCGCCTTTTCCTACGGTGAATAAAAATGATGCTGTTTTTAAGTCCTTGCTTTCATGCATTTATCCCATCTTTTACTCAGGAGTAGTGAGGGCGCTTGCAACTGGTTTTAGGGAGATAAATACACTGTCATTTATTAATAAATGCACTGTCATTTGTCATTTCAGAGTTGGAGTGAATCTAAATGAATCATAACAGTTGCATTTCATAAATGATTCTCCTGGGTATTGGCTAATTTTAAACCGGTCTGACGAGTTTTAAGGTCCATGTGGTTTGAGGAAATTCAGCGGTGCATTTCCTGGTTTGGTCTTCCTGATTTCCCTCCGACCTTGCTTCTTTTCAGCATGCCGTGTGCTTGGCTTGGCGGACTAGGGAGGTTCAGAGGGGCTGGGCCCAAGGTCGTGCCAGAAGCCATCAGGCCCCTCCCTGCTTGTCAGCTGCCACCAGGTGCAATTCCCAGGGGTCCCTGGGGAGCTGGCCTTCAGCTCACAGTTGGACCTGGACCTGAGTGGGAGGCAGCCCTCCACCAGGAAGCCTCCAGGTGGCAGGACCGGTGGGCTGGGGAGGGGGTAAGCTCTGGTTATGAAAGTATTGCCCAATTGTACACCCCTCCCTCTGAGCTGCTGCCTCCCCGGAGGCTCTGACATGAGAAGCCTCAGCCCCTGGCAGCAGCTCTGCATTGATTTTCCGCCATGGCTCTGCAATCACAGTGGGTAATGGGCACCAACTATCCACTTGGGTTTTTTTCTTTGTTGTTTTGAGAAGTTGTTTACCCCTGGAGTCGGGGGAACTTCTTGGCCCTGAGAAGTTCAGGGAGCCCCAGGATGGTTTCACTGCAGGTGTCATTACCTGGTCATTATGGGTGGTAGTTTCCTAGTCTTGGGATGGAACCCCTGGTGCCTCTCTGCTGGGTTTGGGCTCTGTTGATGTTCTGTCGCTCACCTGCCCAGGTTTCCCCAGCTGCCTGTTTCGTGTAACTGTTTGCTTCACCCTGCAAGTGTGACAGTGATTGAAGTGTTGCTCTACAAAAGAGATTTTTAAAAACCAAAACAAGTGCAACCATATAAAACATTTTAATAATTTCTTAAAGGATACAGAGCTTTTTTCTCTCTCAATACCTGCAATTCAAATGACATCAATAAGAGTTATATTTTTACATTAGGAGGAAAACTAAGCTCAAGACCAGAGTGTGGATAGAGAAGAGGATGGTTCTATTGTCAAACTGTGATCCATACACAGAAGTGGCACCAGTTGGTACAAGTGCCATTGCCTATTGCATTCTTGACTGGCCACACCCATTGTCCCATTTGTGATGAAATGTCGTTATAACAAAGAGGACAATAAAAAGCTTGGCCCAGGTTCTAAGGGGAAGACCGACAAAGACAGCACATAGTCATCCTTCTGTGTTCAGTCACTGCTAGTTGGGGAAGGAAGGGGTATCTCACATCTCCATCCTTTCCTGTTTTCATCATAGTTTCAAGATCATTCATTCATTCAACAAATTGTTAGGGAGCCCCTGCCATGTACCAGACATCAAGCTAGCCCTGAGGATATAACCAGCATCATGATAGGCAGGGACCCTGATCTCAGAGGGTTCACACTCAATTTGGGAGGCATGAGCAAATGGGCAATTATTATAGGGCCTGCAAAGCCCCGTGATGTCTGCCACCGGAGTGCTCGCAAGGGGCTCCGACTTAGACGTGTGGAGCTGGGAAAGGCTTCTGGGAGAAGGTGACACTTAAGCAGAGACCTGAAAGGAGAAACTGAAAATAGTTTGGTGTGACCGCATTGTGAAGTACATTGTGAGGTGGGAGTAGGTTGACAGCATGGGGACAAGTAAGATTTGTCAGCTGTCATCTCTCTCCCGTCCTCTTTCGCTCCTTCCTTCTCTCTGATCTAACCCGGGAATCAAGAGGGATCACTTTAGGTGAATAGGATTGTGGAATTTGGGCTTTATCCTGAGGGTAAGGGGAGAGCCAGTGAAGGGTCTCTAAGGAGGGAACTAACCTGATCAGATTTGAATTTTACCACCTGGAGAATGGACTAGGGATAGATAAAGCAAATTAGCAGACTGCTGTGGTTAGTTAGTCGGGTAAAGATACTGTGGCCTGAAGTTGCGTGCTGTTTTCTGAGGTGGGTACTAGCTTCTTTGGCAACTGCTTTAGATCTGCTCTGGGAAATTCTGTTTTGGAGATTAGGCCATTTAAGATGGGCAGCCATGAGGACAATTGAAGGGTGTCTTACATGCTGGAAGGTCTGAAGAGGTGGTGGGACCTGGCAGGAACAATCAGTAGCTTTCCCTGCCCTTTGCTCTGCCACTGCAGTGTAAACGTCAACTTTATTTTACACGGAGCTGAGGAATCTTTTAGAATCCCATCAGACAAGTTGGTGGTTCATCCACCGATCCAGGGCAAAGCTTTGTTTCTTTGTTGTAACAAGGGAATTTCTACTCACTTTGCTTCCCTGACTTCCTTTACTATTTCTTTTTGGTTTTCTTCAGAGCTGGTTGTATGTGTATGTCAATATGTACTGCATATTGAAACTGTGCATTTTCAATTTTAAATCTTTAATATTCTGCCTATGTTTGAATGTATTCAGAATATATAATACAGTTTTTTGAATTATATAATGTAAAATATTCTTAAAATATCTTTTTGTAAATTAGAAGAAAAAATAAACCAAAGTTAAAAATTTTTTTTTTTTTTTTGAGACAGAGTCTCACTCTGTTGCCTGGGCTAGAGTGCCATGGTATCAGCCTAGCTCACAGCAACCTCAAACTCCTGGGCTCAAGTGATCCCTACTGCCTCAGCCTCCCGGGTAGCTGGGACTACAGGCATGCACCACCATGCCCTGCTAATTTTTTCTATATATTTTTAGCTGTCCAATTAACTCTTTTCTATGTTTGATAGAGACGGGGGTCTCGCTCTTGCTCAGGCTGGTTTTGAACTCCTGACCTTGAGCGATCCTCCTGCCTCTGCCTCCCAGAGTGCTAGGATTACAGGCGTGAGCCATCATGCTCGGCCAGTTAAGATTTTTTATTTTATTTTGGCATTTGTTACTGGTTGTGGTGTATAATTTCAGTAACATTAGTGAGGAATCAGGTTTAAAAAGTTTCTCCAGTGTTGTTTGTTGCATTCAGCAGATTATAAATGTTTTGCAGCTCCTATTGCCAAATTGAAAATGCTTTTGCTAGTTAAGGTGACCAGTCATTTCAAAACCTTTTTCCAGTTGTTAGGCATAGGATGAACATGAGTGATTCAGAGTGTTAAAACAAATACTATGTGAGGCTATTTTATAGATGAAAAGTTAGAATTCATGAGTCTATATTAAGGGAAATTTGGAGGGAACCCTTCTTTCAGGATAACTAAGTTATTTACTGTCCAGAAGTTTATCCTGTAATTATCTAGAAAGTTTTTTTCATTTCTCTGAGCTTTAGCACAGCTTCAGTGGACTCTGAGATTTGACAAATACGGTGCATTTTTCAATTTCAGAAGTCATGGGAAGAGGAATATAACTTTAGGAATTTGTGAAACTTAAAGCAAGTACAATGAAGAGAGATATATATTCCTTTTGTTTGTGTTCTGTTCCCATTCTATTATATTATCAACAAAGTTCATCCCTGGTGAGACTTAGACAAGTGGAAAGTTTCTCATTTTGAAGTTAGTTGGTTTTTAATTGGTCATACAAAAGAAAGGCTTACATTGATTTTGAAAGACAAAACATGTCATTGTTTTTTTCACTAATGCCCAACTTCTACATGGCTGACTGGATATTGTTCAAATTTTCCAAAATAAAAAAAAAGAGAGAGAGAGAGAGAAACACCCTTATTTTGGATCTGAACCCAGTCATGGAAAATTTCATCCTGAAAGGATAATTTTTCATAAATATGCAAGCAGCAAATGGCAATGTGGCTACAATAGAATCTGCCCCTGGACTTCCACGCACAATACCTTGCTGTAAACACTGGACTACAGGCACACATAATATATCCAAAAGAAAAACACAGTATTTGGAGCCTAATCATTTATTTCCACGAGGATTGAGCATTTTTTTCCTCTGA
This sequence comes from Mirza zaza, assembly GCA_008750895.1. Lineage (NCBI taxonomy): Eukaryota > Metazoa > Chordata > Mammalia > Primates > Cheirogaleidae > Mirza > Mirza zaza. Next base: position 27,713 of record VSMD01040543.1, read on the forward strand.
GATCTATACTAGGGAAAGCAAGGTCTCCTTACTTTACCTCTGTTCCGCATTAATTCATAAATTTTTCAGCATGCCTATTATGTGAAAGGTGGTGTTGCTAGGGAAAATCCTCAGTTTGAATCCAATGGGGAAAATAAAGTGCACATATATTAAAATCTAAGTCTATTTGTATTAAGTGCCAAGTAGATGAGACAGACAGGAAGCACTGTGGCTCTAAGGAGGTCAAGCTCATGGGTGTGTGGGCTGTAATAGTCAGGAAGTCCTCCCGGGAACAGTAAAATTTGAACGATGGGTTGAAAGATGGGGGGATTGGGATAATGCACGGAAGTGGGTGCACGTGGAATACTTACACAAAGAGGGGGTGTGGAGAGCTGGGGGCTGCCAGGAGCAGGGAGCCTGGAGTGTGCGGGTATACATATGTGGGGCCCCGCCGTGGGGGGTGTTGCTTGACCGCTGTAGGCACCTCGACCTTCCTTCATCTGGGTTCCTTCCAGCTGTGACGAAGAGGACTGGTTCAGCTCCACTCTTCCAGGTCTGACCAAAGGACTATGCAACAGGAAGGTGAAGTCCTTGTAGAGCAAAGGGCACGAGAAGTCTCTTTAGACTTTAAAAACTAGGCTGTGCCTGTCTCCATACTTTCATTACATGCAGTTAGATCTGGGAAGAGATTTAGCATCTCTCTGTATTAGTATTTTGAGAGAGGTTATAGTAATTGTTAAGAGAGAGGCAAAGAGAAAGAAGCAGAAGTTAATAGGATGTGTTGGGATGAAGAGTGAGGGTACAGGTTTGAGGCTAGCATTCACAGACTAGTGCTGGCTGTTCTGGAAACAATAAAAGTCATTGGACAAATCCTGAAATGGTGGTTTGGTATGGGTGCTACAAACTTCCAGAGGTTACCAGCTTGCTGGATTTGAATGGTGAGCATGTGCAATCTTAGGAGGTCTAGCAGTAAGACTAGTTCTTTCCAAATTAGGAGATCCTGGCTTGTTAAGGCTGATAGAACAGAATACATACACTCCTGCTCTGGGTGCCACCCCTCCAGGATTGGGAATGGAAAACGAGGGGCACCTGATAGCCCCAACATGAGAGAACCTGGGGTAGGGATGCTTACTCCTGCCCTTTAGGCTTAACACTATTCCTTTGACTGATAGTTTTATGGTACCCAGAGTTAAACATTAAAATTGGACTGTTTACATGCTCAGGACATGGAGAGCTAAACTGGGAAAGTAAGATAAAGACAGGCTGATAAAGCACAGCTGACTCCTGCCATTGGGCCAAAACTCATGCCCTCTCAGGTAGATACATACAGGCATGCCCAGGACATCTTGCTGTTGAAAACCTTTTAACAAATGCGCATATTATAGTGACTTCCCAATAGCCTTATACCTTTCAACTTGTGAGATAAATAAGAAGATATGGTTTGTCTCAAGGTGCTTATAACAAAAACCAGACTAACACACACGAAACAATTAGAGAGTTGTCTTAGATACTCTAGCGTGCTCATATAGCATGTTCTTCGTTCAGCAAACATTTACTGCCTGCCTGCTGTGCTCTAGGCCCTGCATTAGAGGCTAGAAATTTTAAAACTCCAGTAACTTAGGCATTATAATATATAAATGTCATTTAAAGACATGGCATTTGCTTCATATAATCATAATAGCCACTCTTCATTTGCCTCCTGGTAAAAAGTAATTGTGATCGATTGTCTAGGGCAATGTAGTTTTCCTAAACTTTAACCAGGTAGTTTTTAAATTGACATTTGGAAAATGGTCCCATTATACCTGTCTATAAACTGAGTCATGAAGGAAGTTTTCAGAGGGCCCAGATAGGAATTTACAATGTGCCTAAGTAGAGACCAGTCAGGTCTGTTTTGGTTTTGGTGTTTATACCTGTGATTCACGCCCCATTTGACCCCTTGAGCCATTTCGTCTAGAATTCTATTCCTAATTCATCTGGCTCCCCTCGTTATCCCTTCCTTGGCCTATGGGTGAGAGCAGAGAGACCAGAGCTGGTTTATTTTTTGGGGACACAGCTGCCATGCGCTCACACGTAGACACAAATGGGCAGTGCCTGTGGGAAGGCAAACACTGAGGACTGTGAAAGGAATGTGTGCTCTGTATTGAAAACAGCAGCGTGGCTTGCTTCGCCCTAAGTGCATGGTCAGCAGTCACTCCTCCTGTAACATGTATTGTCTGAGTCACTCATTTGGCACTTATTACATCCTGTCTTGGGTTTTTAGTAACCTTTGCATGCATTTGTTTCTTCTTCCCAGCTGCGCCTCCCCGGCCGTGTGGACACAGGTTTTCCTCCATTCAGATTCTTCAGCAGTGCTCTTTATGGGGAGCAAACTTCATCTTTTGAATAATTATGAAACGGTGATGTTTAGCTTATCATAATAAAATATAAGTATTGTTTATTCAAATAGTTATAAATTGACTTATTGAACTTTTTACAAACAGCTTTGAGACGTCATTGACACACAATAAACATACATATTTATAGTGTGCAATTTGATACGTTTGAACTTGATGCCATGATTTATTATTTTTTTCAGATAACATGATTTCTTATTTTTTTTTCAAAATAATGTTCAATGAGCACTGATTTTATATAAGTTGACTATCTGAGAGTATGAGGTAGGAATTTTGAAATGATGCTTTGTGCTATTGATAAGGGGGTAATTTGGTTCCCAGGTGATTTGCAGATACTAGTTTTCTGCCATGTTGAGTTGAGGTGCTGCTGGCCTACAGTGAGCATGCACTAAATCCTGCTCATTGAAGGTCATATGTACATCGTTGTCAAGTCTTCACCTCTGTGCCCTTTACAAAAAAGAATATCTTATGTCTTTTATTTGTTTATTTTTCAATGGGAGGTGGTATATATGACCTCAGTAACTTAGTGCGTTTTATTCTCCTGATAAATCCGACCAACATTTCACTTCCTGAGCGCAGGGATGCTGCTGGCCAAGGCCAGGTTCGGTTAAGAAAGTAAGTTGCTATTCCCACTGCTGCAAAGTGTCTTTCTCTCTGGATCCCTCTTTGATTTGCGCAAGAGCTGAGGGAGTCCTGCAAGGTAATTCAGCGCCCAGCTAGGCCGGCTGAGTTTTAATTGATTCTAATTAGCACCCCCATAGGCTGTGACAGTTTTTTTTCCCCTAAGCAGTCAGCCAAGTGGCATTAGGAAATGTGAGAGAGACATCTTTCTTTGGAATCATCAAAGAGGCAAAACTATTTTAGGCTCAGTCTCTGCAGGTCCTGCCTTTCTCAGAAATAGAGAGGAAGTGAGGAGGAAAAGAATACCTGAGAAACAAGCTGCCAGGTAGTGTGCATTCTGGACCCAACTGTGGGCTCAGTGCAGCAGGGTCTTTGCTCTCCAATCCCTTTGACTCTAGTTGGGAAGAATGAGATATGGGATGTAATCAAGTCTGACTGCTCTCTGGTCGCTGGGGAAATGTTTCTTGGGAGCAAATTTATGGTCATTTCAGAAGGCATCATCTTCTTACCTGCGACAAGTCATTAGAGCTGGAATTGCATGCCGATGACAAAAGAATAAAATCCAACAAAACAAACAGTCCACAGGCACTCCATCCCTCTGCCATACTCCACTGGGATTCAGCATCTGCCTTTGGTAGAGGATGTTCTTGTTGCTCCATCCTTTGGCTACACATATGTTTTCCATTGATGGGTAGTTAAATCTGTAGCCAATTGTCAATCATCTGTGGTGGTATGGGACAGAAATAATGTGGGAGCTAAATCCATGATCAACCCAAGGCCATGTTAGTCAGAGGTTTCAACCTTCCTTGCCACTGAACACCAGAAACCGCTTCAGAGTGCAACTGGCTTGGTGTTGGGGGGTGAGAAATTATGCCAGAGCTGGAGAAAATTGTAAATTTTAGGAGGAATTTCTTTATTCTCCCCTTTTCCATTTGGTGACGTGATGGTCTCTTTTCACCTCATTGAAACCTGCTCTCAGGAACGTCTGCAGCCAGCCATTTCCAGCCCAGTGTGAACATAAGCCAGTGGGTTCTCTTTTTCAGGAAATTTGCCTTTTAGATCCTGGGCCTCCTTGGTGAACTGGATGGCCTTGGCTCCTGGTGAAGGAACCACAGCTGAGGGGATTGGCAGGCATGATTCTGAGATTGCACTGGAGAGGAAAAGGCCTACTTCATGCGTGCTCACACGAGCACCAGGGGCAAGCTTAAGGCTGGGTTTCCAAATATCTGACCTACACCTGCAGCAGGAAATACATTCTGCCTTGCGGCACAGTGTGCACATGTAAGGAACAGCAGAACAACACTTACCCTCACTGCGTGAGAGACATTTAATGTATTTTAATAACCTATTATTTCACCTTTTAAACAAATGTTGGTTGGACCTACTAAATTGATTTCACAACCAATACTGGCACATGACCTACGGGGCCAGGCCAAGTGGCTATTTGGGTTTTCTGTGTCTGGGTGCCTGGTCAGGGGGCACTTGGAGCTTCAACGAGGCTCTCACTTCTTTTGCCAAAGGGGCACCCAGACTCAGGGCTGGGTCTGCCAGGGGTAGGGGTGCTTTATGGCATGTGCATAGGGAGTGGTGCACGTGTCCGAGAAAGGAATGCATGGAACTTGTGTGCCCACCCCACCCCCATTCGTAATCTACGCAGCATCTGTGTGGCCAGCAGCCTGCTGGCAGTATGTATCACACAGAGGAAACAGAAGGTGGAATGTCACAGGTGAGGAGAGGCTAGATCCAGAGGGAGAAGGGACACTCGCCACAGCTATGGCACTGGTCAGAGTGTCTGTTGCAGGCTTTTTCTTTGCACCCCTTTCCTCTTTACTTTGTGGTCTGAAAATTGGCCAAAATATCAGGAAGGTGCTGAGCCGAGATGAGAAGAAAAGGGTTCATGTTACCTAAACACTGGCCAATGACTCTTAAGAGAATCAAGATTTGGCTGAAGAGAAGAGCTAAAATCTATGTGCATGGAAAAATAAAGATCAGTTCTCTGCTAAAAAAGGAAAATATTGTTATTAAGTTGACCAACCATTTTTTGAAAGCTTTCTCTGGACCTGGGACTGAGCAAGATACTATATTGTTTAAATGGCTGCTTATGGTCACTGCGGAATTACAATAATTGATTTTTATAAAAGATGAGGTTTGCCTATTTGCATGAATGCCCTCATTTGAATTCTCTGATTTTTCTTTAGCTCCAGCTCTTTACTAAGCGTACATTTCCTGCAAGCAGAAGACTCACTGCCATAATTCAAATAATGACCATCGTGCCAGGAGGGAGTGCCAGGGAGTTAATTAACATTAGCAAAATAGTTGCCAGGTTCCGTAGGTTAAGGAAAATAATTTTCTTTTCCCTTCGTGCTCTTGATAGCACCATGTAGAGCTGCTTTACGTGCATGTGAAGGCATTTAGTTTGTGTCACTGAGATTTTTCATTCAACAAATATTCATTGTGTGTCCATGTCCCTTGATACTGAGTAGGCACTCAGGGTGAGGTAGGACGGACAGGTGCCTGCCCTTGAGGAACAGAGTTGAGGACAAGCTAAGGCTTACTCATGTGCAAGCACCAAAAAGGGCCCTGAGACCTGCTACTATGTGATCAGTAAAGGTTCCACTCAGTCTGCACCAGTTAGGATTAAGTGTATTTGCAGGTGACAGAAAATCTAAATTAACAGTGGCCTTTTAAAGACACAGATTTTATTTTCTCAAGAATAACAAGTCTTGATCAAGGCTGATGTGATGTTCCATGAAGTTATTCAGGATCCAGGCTCTATCCAGCTTTCCACTCCATCATCCCTAGACTCTGGACTCCATTCACATGGTCCATCGTGGCTGCCAGAGCTCTAGCTATCAAGTATTCCAGGAGAAAGGGGAGAAGAAGGGTACGCTTTCTTCCTTTTAAGGAAGGTTGGGAGATACAGTTTTTATTCCAGGTAGTCATATGCACACCTAAAAATTGGGAGAAATATTCTTAAGGGAAAAGGGGAGAATGAGTCCTGAGGTAGGCAACTAGCAGCCTCTCCCCAGGTATGGGGTGCAGTGGTGTGGGGAAGCTTCGTAAGCGGGTGGCATGTGATTCAGGCTTTCACGGACTGAGAGGCACTTGGATGAGACTGGCTGACCCCCTGTACACCGGAAACTAGACCCCATTGCTGCGACAAATATGGCCACATAGAGCTTGCAAAGATCCTGTTCTAGCAGCTTGGTCACTACCTACCCACTGATAGAACCCTGACCACCCAGTAGTTCCACAAGACAAGTTATAGCTTAGCAGGTTTTGGTTATTATTACTATTTAAAAATGTAAGTACAGGAGATTTTGCAGGAATAATATAGAGAATCACATGTGGAAGTTCTTAGAATGGGATCCTAGTCTCTTGTCTTGTGTTTGTTCTCTGTGAAACACACAGCTGGCTCTATAAAGCATGGCAAGTTTTAAAGGGGAGGGGAAGGCAGAAACCCAGAGGGCCTTGGAAGGGGAAATGCAGCTGGAGGGGCCTAGAGAAAAACTTTTCCCTCTTCATGATCTTCCTGCTTCTGTTCTGTTTTACCTAGATCCCAGAGCTGCAATCAACAATTTAATTTTCCCCCCTTTTCTCCTGCCCTAACAGTTTGCAGAATACAGAGGCAGCAGGATTATATGGGTAAGGGCCATGCTGCCAACATACTAAGGTTGTCTACCACTACTGCATTTGTTAAACATTATTCCACAGGTACCACTTGATGCACTTAGCCAAAAGAAAAAAAAAAGTATATATATGGAAAGAGAGAGATGGGGTTATCATTATGCATATATGATATGCTTGTATACTATAAGATATGCTGTTTATGACAGACAACAAAAAAATGCAGTGAGGTGGTTTGACGTGGAATTAAAATACAAAAATTGAGAGGAAAAACAACCAGGTAGAAAACTGAATGGAAGAGACGCATGGTGCCAAGGAGCCTTGGTAACTACCAAGCTATGGAGCCTGTTACCTTTGAACCCGAATTTAAGACGCGTAGATTTGTGCTCTTCCTCCTCTAAATGTTTTTAGGAGTAGTTGAAAAGAGGGAAAAGAGGTAGTGAGCTCCTCAGCTCAAACCTTAATGGGAACCATTAATTTTACTGGTCGATTTGTTTTTAGAGGATCCTGAAGAGGAGTTAAACAAGATGAGAACAGTACCTCATCTTGCTCACCAGCATATCCCAGGGCTTAGAAATTCTAAATTGAGTAGAACATAGATTACAATATTCTGAAATGGCTGGGCACAGTTGCTCACATCTGTAATCACAGCACTTTGAGAGGTCGAGACGAGAGGATTGCTTAAGGCCAGGAGTTTGAAACCAGCCTGGTCAACATAGCAAGACCCTGTCTCTTAAAAAAAAAAAAAAAATGGCGTAAAACTGATAATGGTTACCTCCTAGGATGGAACTGGGTTTCTGGAAAACACGTCGTGCTAGGAAGACCATTCACTCTATATCCTTATGTGCTTTTTAAAAAAAAATTTTCTCTGTACTTGTGTTCTTAGAACTCTATGTACTTTTAAATATGAATGTATTACCCATCCAAAAATTATTATAGTTGAAACTTTGGGAAAAAAAAAGGAAACTGAATGGAAGCAAATGCCCCATTCATGGTAAGGATAAGTGAGATGAACTAACTCTACCACATATTACATATTTTAAACAATATTACGTATAGTATTGATACTATACACTTGGATACAAGTATAAAGTATTGATACTTGAATAGCCAGAGAGATTAATAGTACAGAATAGAATCTGGAACTAGACACTGATATACATAGAAAACTTGTCTTTAGTGGCATTTTGTATCAGTGAGGAATGATAGATTATTCAATAAATACTTTGCGACAACTGGGTAGTGTTTTGGATCTATATCTCACTTCTTAGGCCAACATAAATGCCAGATGGGCCAAAAATTTAAATATTAAAAGTAGTAGAAGAAAACAGAGATATTTTATTTAAAATTTTTTCCCCTGGCTTTAAGTTTGTTTTACAGAGAAATTTGAAAACTATTTCAGTAGCATGGTCTTTCTAGGTATAACACAAACCCTGGTAATCAGAAAGATTAATGTATTAAATTTCAAAAAACTATAAAAAGCAAAAACCCAGGTTGCCTGGAGACTGAGTCCCTGAAAGCTTCATGGTCCAACACAGGCAAGTCAAAGGATAAGCAATGAATTGAGAATCACATATCAAAACCAAAAGACTAATATCCTTAATTCATAGAGAGTTCTAATAAATAAGAAAAGATCAATAACATAATGGAAAAATAGGGGAAAGAGATAAATAGATAATTGACAGAAAAAGAAATGAAATGACAAATACACAAAAAGATATTCAACTTATAAGTTATCTTTTAACTGTCAGAATGATAAGCATAAAAAAATCTTATCATTGAGGATGGAGGAACCAGACATCCATGGATAATAGGAGCATAAATTGGAATAACTTCTAGAGTGAGTGTTTTGATAATCTTTATCAAAATGAAAAATGCACATACCCATTAACACAGTAATCCCACTTTCAGAACTGTTATCCTACAGAAATATTTATGTGCAAAGACATGTACGAGAATATTCCTTGCAGCATCTAAATGTCTTTTATTACTCCATGTTTCATTTTGCTCGTCTGCAAGGTGGGAATGATTCTAGTTTCCTGACACTTGAAATGGCTTGAAATATAAGAGCATCTCAGAGCAGGCTAGGCTACCAGAAAGAACAGTATTCTCTAAATTTAGGACATTATTCTGGTATTTCAGAAAAAGAAAGAGTCCTAATTATAAGGTAATTGTTTTGTGCTTTGAAATGCCAGGGCAGAGGCAGCCCAGTTGTGCTAGGTTTCCACTTGCTTCTGTACCCTGGCCTCAAGGGCCCTGTTTGGAAATACTTTGGAGACCAGTGTGATGGGGTGGCTAGTGGCCTTTATGACACTGGGCCCTCGCAGATGGGATAAGCAGCAACCAGAAGATGATGCATCTCCCCACTTAGAATCTAGCTCTGGCCCTCTGGCAGTGCCTCAGGAGGGTAGCTCCTCTAGGGCTGGTGTGTTAGGTCCCAGCAAGTGGGAAGCCCTCAGATTGGACACCATTACATTCACACCAATATTAATTTGACTCAGATAATGATGCAACCTGTTACACAGCCCATCAGCATAATTATAGGTGAGGAAATTGCTAAGAGAGGTCTCTGAGCAGTTGGAGGCCAGAAGGAAATATTTTCAATTAATTAATGGGTGGGCAGGTAGATTTTTTTTAGTATTAAAAAAAAAGAGAATGCTTTAGAGTAAGATGTCATAGCTGTTATCTGTCCAGAAAAGGGTCTATATTAGAAGCAAGTAAGCTGAGATTCATGGACATATTTTGGTTATAAGCTCTTTTCTTCTTTAAAATATTATTTTGGGTTTTCTTCTTTTTTTCCTCTTAGCCTCAAAATATGTTCTAATAAAATAATCATTCTGGGAGTTTATAAAGAGCACAGCCTAGAATTTAGCAAAATGAAAAGAATTTAACTTGTACGGATATATTATGCATGAGAAATTGAGCTTCACTCTGGCTTTGTTAATGGCAAATGCCTAAACCACCAAATGATTGTGCTGATTTTGTGGGTTTTCTTGAAAGAGACTAAATATTTAGACGCTCTCTGACTTATGTAACGTTCCAGCTACTGCATTGGTAAATCAAGAAAAATAAGGAACAAAGAACAGGATTTGAAATAAATCTATCTAGGTTGGAAGAATATACTTTCTAATTATTTGTTGTGCTAATTTTATAAATTCCACCTACAGTGAATGCACTTTGGTCCTTGGGTCAATGTGCATTAGCTAAAGACTGTCACATAAGAAGGCTTCCGAATTGCCTGTCTGAGGCACAATTCACTGGTTGTACATCAGTGACATAAGAGACTTGATGCTGGCCTTTTGGGAGCTCACGTTTCAAAGCAGATAGCATTGATGTGGCTAGAACACAAGAGCAGAAGGAAAAATGAACAGAACATTGCAGGTACAAATGAGCCAAAAGCAGGTGCTTTGTTTAAAGCAAACCTCATTAAAGAAAAGCAGGGTTAAAGACACCTAGTAATATTAGGGATTTTTTTTTCTTTTTTTGCTTTACAAGAAGAGAATGATTTAAGTACAACTCTTGTATCACATTGGGAATAGAATTTGATTTACAAAAATATCTAGATCACAGATTCTGTGTTTGAAGCATGTCATATAAATAAAATAAAGAACAATGATGCTTCATTTAACTGGGGAGAAGATTTCAGGTAACCTTGGGCAACCAGAATGGGATCATAAATAAGGAAATGCTGTGCAGGAGGAGAAAGAACTGAACTGA
>VSMD01040544.1:0-27249 GCA_008750895.1 Mirza zaza
AGTCTTGAAAAAGAAAAGGTTGGAGGACTCACATTTCCCAATTTCAAAGCTTCCTACAAAGCTAGAGTAATCAAGACAGTATAGTACAGGCATAAGGGTAGACATGTAGATCAATGGAATAGAATAGAGAATCCAGAATTAAACTCTTACACTTATGGTTAATTAAGATCTGAAAGAGTGTGAAGGCCATTCAGTGGGAAAAAAATAGTCTTTTCAAAATATGGTGTTAGGACAATTGGATATCCACATGCAACAGGAGTTTGGACCCCTACCTCATGCCATATGCAAAAATCAACTCAAAATGAAGCAAAGACAAAAGCATAAGACCTAAAACTACAAAACTTATAGAGGGTAACATAGCTATTAAAGTAAATTAGAAACATTTTACCTCCAAATATATTTCTTTGACATATTTTGAAACAGCCACCATGAGTCTCACAGATAGAAGTAGCACTACAAAATTGTCTTTTGTGGGGGAAGATTTACATCAGTAGAGAATCCGCCTTAATAGCCAGGTCTATCCTTTCCTGATCTAGGAAAGATTAACTGAGATGTTGACACCTTTAAAGGTATAAAAAGAAACACTTCCCATCTATTCTTTCTGAGGACCCCTACCTATAAGATTCCATTTACATAATAAGGCCACCTTTGCTAGCTAGTGAAGCCTCTCCCTCCCCAAACCTGTCTTTCTGCTTTCAAACCTCCATTCTTCAAAAAATTCTGTACCTCTTTAAATAATTGAATCTTCATTCTGAGGGCTCCCTATGTACACATTAAATAAAATAAATTTGCATCTTTTTCCTCCTATTAATCTGCCTCATGTCATTGATTTTTCAGTGAACCCTAATGGTGAAACCACCCTTCAATAACAGGGTAGAAGGCAAGAACTGTGGTAAGGGCCTAGCTAAAAATAATGTACAGGTCTAGCTAAAAATAATGATGAAAATTAGTAACTGTCCCCCTGTAATTGCTACTCTGGAGCCACGCAGCTGGTGGTCATAAAGTTCCTTAGCTTCTCCCCATAGCTGGTGCCCATAAACATTCTTAACTTTTTCCATAGATAACATCACCTTTTGAAACCTAAAGGTAGTTTTTAAGATATCTTCTAGGCCCTGCATTCCAGTGGATCAATTGGCCCACCCAGACCACAGCTCCTACCAAGAAATTGACTCAACTGGAACTGTGACACCAGGGACTGGAGCAACACAAGAAGATGAGCTCTACATCCCTATAATTTTGCCCCAATTAACAAACCTAATTGCCTAATCCCTTGCCTACCAAACTATCCTTAAATACCCTGTCTTCTAAATTCTCAGGAGGGGTGGATTTGAGAAATTTCTCCCATCTCCCCACTTAGCACTATGCGCAGTAAAGACTCTTTCTCTGCCTTGTAAACCCTGCTGACTCAGCATATTGGCTGCTTCTTGGACAGTGGGCAAATGAACCTGGTTGGGTGGCAATAAAGGGCAGCAAGAACCTTTGCTCCCTACGTTATAAATCTTTGTTGGATTAGGCGATGGTTTCTTACATATGACACCAAAACACACGCCCACACAAAAAAAGAAAAAAAATTGATGAATTGGACTTTACCAAGGTCAAAAACTTCTGTGTGCCAAGAACAGTATCACGAAACTGAAAGAAGAACAACCCACAGAATGGGACAAAATCGTATATCTGATAAGGGCCTGGTATCCAAAATGTATAAAGAACTATTATAACTCAATAATAAATAGACAACCCAATTAAACACAGGCAAAGAATTTGAATAGAATTTCTCCAAAGAAGAAATACAAATGGCCAATAAGCACACGAAAAGAGGCTCAATATCATTATTAATCAGGAGTGTTGGGGTGAGGGGAAACTTGCCCTTTCCCCAAAAGTATGCTGAAAGATCAACTCACAATGAAGGCAGATTAATAAGAGAAAGGTTTATTTACCATGCACATGGGGAGAATCACAGAATGAGTACCCAATATCTCAAATATTTTTATACACACCTTTTAGAGGGGAAGGGGAAAACTGAGGGGTACAGGTAATTCTGTTGAGTGGTGGGTGACGAATGGTGCCAGGGAGGACAAATGGATGGGGGAAGGAGATTGACTTGTAAGTGATTCTCTTTGCAAATTAAATTAACCTGAGACACATGTATTATATTTTAAATGATTTGGGCCAAATCTGGTTGCAATCTCAATCTTCAGGGAGAGGAAGGGAAGCTAATCCCCCTTTGATATTTCGATGGGGTCAGTCTGGTTTATACAGATGGAGGGAAAGTCCCTTCCAATGCTTCTTGATCTTGAGTGGCTTTTAATTCAAAATGTTCCTTATACCCAAGAGTCATATTTTGAGGTCAAATTTCCTAAGCTCCTTCAGGAGAATACAAATCGAAACCACAATGAGATATCACTCCACACACATTAGGTTGGTCATAGAAAAAAAGGAAGGAAGGAAGACAATAGAAAGATGAAAGGAAAGAAGGAGAGGGGGAAGGGATGAGAGAGGATGGGAGAGAGTAAGAAAATAAGTGCTGTCAAGGATACGAAGAAATTGGAACTGACTGGAACATTCATACATTGCTGGTGGGGATATAAAATGGCGCAGCCACTGTGGAAAACTGTTTAGCAGTTCCTCAAAAGTTAAAGAGCATGTTTCCATACAATTCAGCAAGTCTACTCAGTGTATATCCAAGAGAACTCAAAACATATGTTCACAGAAAAATGTATATATGAATGTACATACATTCATAATAGCCCAAAATTGGAAATAACTCAAATATCTATCAACTGATAAATGCATTAAACAAAATGTGGTCTATCCACACAAGAGCCATAAAAAGGAGTGAAGTACAGATACAACATGAATGAGTATTCATAACATTACTGTAAATGAAAGGAGCTAGACACAGAATGCTACATATATTGTATGATTCCGTTTATATGAAATGTGCAAAAAAACCAAAACCCTAGTATATTAGTGGTTGCCAGTGGTTGGAGGGAGGGGTAACTGGGATTGACTGTGAATAGATACGGGGCCTCTTTGCTGAGTGATGAAATATTCTGGAATTAGATAGAAATGACAGCTGCACAAAACTGTGAATATGCTGCAAACTGCTTGTAAAAATTTTAAATGGCGAATATTACATTATGTAAATTTAAAAATAATTATTTTTAATTCTCCAGAACCTGGGGTGAGGGAAAGCCTCTTTAGACATAATACCAAAGCACAAGTGACCAAAAAAAAAAAAATAGAAAAATTAGAGTTCACCAAAAATTTCTTTAGGGGGATAATAAAGATGTTCTAAAGTTAGATTGTAGTGATAGCTACGTAACTCCACATATATACTAAACACTACTGAATGATATGGTATGTGAATTATATACCAAAATTCATTTTGGTATATAATTCAAAATGAATTATATACCAAAATTCATATTTTGCTGATAAAACCAAAAGCACTCTGGAGACTGCATTGTGGGGAGCAGACCCAGGAAGCCAGCGGGTGGGAAGCCCAGTTCCCAGGCATCTCCACTCAGTTAAGTGAAAGATGCTGAGTGCTTGCACTAGGCTCATGGTGGAGGGGTGGATGGATGTGACCAGACTCAAGAGACAGGTGGTGGGGAAAAGCTGCAAAAATATGAAAATAAACATGGGCATAAAGAACATGAGTCTGTAAATGAACACGACATTAGAATAATTTACTCTAATGAGCTCTTCAGAGAATAACTGCCAGATAAATCTAAATAAATAATGAGAATCTGCACCTTGATGAAGATGCAAATCTATTCTTCAGCAAAAGTGTTCTGCATGATAAAAAATCATCATTCTTGATTTCTCTTGGCAACCCCCCAGAAATTCTCATTTAATTTGATTTTTTGGTGAAGCCAGAAATCTTGCTCTATCTTCTAATACTTCCTTCCGCAAAGTAAAGTCCTTGGCAGGATGTAGGAGGGAAAAAAAAGGCACAAGTAGTCAGGATTCCTGATTAAAAAATAGAAAGCCATTTATTTCAGAATAGATGCTTTAAGCCATTACGGCATTAACTTAAAGGATTCAGTAAATGCAGGTCTGAACTTTTACGCATTTTTCATCTTCAGGGTCTACAACAGAAACAAAAAGTATAAGTCATCGTTTTCTTATAAATGTGAGTTCATTCTCAGGTTGCCAAATCAAAGGGATTAAATCTGCTGATGCCCCTTTAATCATTTCACTAAGTAATGGTATATTTTACTTTTAGCCTCGTATCTTATACTTCAGGCTTCAGATTTAGTTCTGTCAGCAAAATTTATCTTTTTAAATGTATGACTTTCCTTCTAATTATTGATTTCTCTACACAAGGTACTTAATCCCATTTCTATACCTGAGATTATCTAATTTAAAACTCATTTTATTCAATATCATTTTTAATATCTGATTTAGTGTGGGTTTTCAGAATTAGATAGCCTGCAAGGAAAAGGCTTGGCAGAGCCAACAACAAAAACACTATTTTAAAAAAATCTTACACTAGCAAATGCAATTGATATGTATTATTAAAAATTTTAGTTGACCATGGTTTCCCCTGGATTTTATGTTCATTGCAGTCAAAGCTCATGTTCTAATTATCTTGTTATTGTTGGGTAGTACTTTGTTTTGTACTCATCACTCTGCTAAGTAGATGCAGAATTCAATACAAATATCAAAACTATTGTATTTTTATATTTAACAATTATGCTGTAGAGGCATTAGAATGTAAGGTGTTTTTTTAAAAATGTGATAAGCTCTGTAACATGTTTACAGAAATTTCAGGATCCGAAAATCAGATATCTTTAGGACACATAGCTTTTATTGTTCCAACAAGAATTTAATATAGCTAACAAAAATATAATATAGCAGAGTAAATTAAATCCTAGCTAAGAAAAATCAGAGAAAGAGTTTATTAATAAAGTTAAGAAAAGAGTAGGTCCTTACAGAAAACCCTCTTTAGAAATTTTCAAAATCAAGTACATTATGCATTATAGCAGTATATATCCATTTAAGTAGACTCCACATGTAACCAAGCAAGTGTGACAAGCTGTTACACTGGCTGGAGTGAGACTCCACCTATTCCGATAATAACCCTTTGGCTTAAATCACACTACATATCTTTCCTTGACAACCAAATTAAGTTAGAGGGGAAAGAGAACAGTAATAGTTACTTTGTGCTTATGACAGGGCTAGGTCACAGCTTCATAAATTGATTTCAGACATTTAGGATGCTGAAAACTCCAAGTGTTTTTTCTCAGTGGTAGTATCAGTAATATTAGCAGTAATAGCAGCACGGTTAACTCCAAAGATGCCATGCCAAGTTATTACCACAAATAAAAAATAAAACATCCTGATATACAGCAAAGAGCTGAGATAGCTGTGCAAAGAAGCAGAGAGAAAAATGTTAATAATGACCTGCAAATACACATTAGCAAGCACTCCATTCCACAATGTATGCTCAGGGTATAATCTGGTAGTTTTTCAAGCAGGGAAGAGGACATTTTTTATTGCATGTTCTCATCTTAATATTTTTCTCTGGAAAAGGATTAAACTTTGGATGCAGCTATGAACTCAGTTAGTCAATACTTCCAGTTATTTGGTCTCAGAAAAGCAGGTATTACAAAATATGACAATCTATACTATAAGACATAAACACATGCAGGATGGGTGGATGCATATTTGGGTAGACAGAAGCCACTATTTCTTGAGTATTTCCTATGCATCATTGCACTTGGTGCTATGCACAACAAAACTATTTTCCCCAGATGGTGCTGTTTATTATTGTTCCAATTGTGGGCAGACTAGTAATCCAACCTCAGCTTGTCTATCTCTAAATCAGGTGCTTTTAAAAAATCATTACATCATGCTCTACCGTATAATATTAACAATTATAAAGGAGATGTTTACTGAGTGCCAATGGGGTTTACTCTTTGATTATATGTTATGTGTTTCAAATACATGATCTCATTTGAGCTAGGTATTGTTTATATATTAGTCTCAGAAAGGTCAAATATGAAATAGTTTTATGACTGCCAAATCCTTGGGGTCTTTTATTGACCTTCCAAATTCAATCTTGTGGAAAATAATGTCTTTATAATCATCAATGCACAGAGCATTATCTGTTTTCTCTTTTAACTTTTAAATGAGGCAACTGAATTGTGAAGAATTCAGTGACTTCTAAGGTCTCTGTAGGCAGTCAGTGGTAAAGGCAAAAAATACAGCCCCTGGGTCTGAGTCTTGTCGTTTCTCTGGAACGCTCCTGACCCAAAAATGCTGCAGCCCTCACCCTCGTCATTCCACTTCCTTCGAGCTTCTGTGATTTTACTGTGGCTTCTCTCCTGAAGGTCTTCAGAGAGAACCGGAGCTTGCAGCCAGGTAGAAACAGTGACTCTCTTCTAATACACAATAAGGGCTGGGCCTGTTGGCAGTTTGTGTTTTTTCTCTGAAGGGTGTGTGTGTGTGTGCCTGTGTGCGTTTTGTTTTTAATAAAAGATGGTTTTGGGGGGAGACTCTGCTGCGGAACTTCTGTTTAAAAATAAAAGGCAGTTTGTCAGCTTGTAACTTAAAGCACTCTCCAAAGATGCTGAAATTTGACAAAATTCTATGACAAAGGACTTACAGGCAGAATTTGCCCTGCATATACATGTGAGGCCCCAAGGAGAAAACAGAAGTGCTTTACAAAGCAGGATGTAGAGGGAACTCAGCTTCCTTCTGAACACCTACATACACTGTGAGAACACAAAAACCTGCTGTTTACTGCTTACTGTCCTTGGCAGAGGATAACGATAATTCACTCTTTCTACCATGACGGTGGGTAGCGTGGGCTGTTCCAGGAGGCACGGCAAGGCCACTCCCATCTATGGAGCCTTGTGACGGTCAGTGTGGACCAGGAGGTTGAAACAGCTGGGGACCTTCACATAATCCCTGTCCCCTCTGTGGTTTGGTAAAATTAGCACACACACAACCAAGTAATCTGAACTACTTATCTTTCCCGATCAGTAAAATGATGATTAAAAAAGATGACAGCAATGATAATGACGACCTTACAGGGCTGTTGGAAATATTTTAAAAAGCAATTAGCACAGGATCCGTGCATTCATTCACTAATTCAAACATGCGATAGACATGCTGATTTCCTAGGGGTTTTGTGCTCGGCCCTGCTTCCTTATCTCCACCTGATTTTTGTCCCAAGGCCTGGGGTAGCTCTGAAATCCCTTTTTCTCTACTGATTTGGATTTAAAATACATTTTGTTGGTTTAAAGGAATCATCATCTCCTGTCTTCTATGTGAGAATGGTGACTTGGATGTTTCTGTCAACTCAGCATGGCGCATCTCCTCGAGACGGTAAACAGCTGAATCGGAGGGTTTCAGAGGTTAGTTACCTCACTGCGAGAGTCACACACCCAAAAGGAAAATAGGAGAGGTGAGTTGAAAGCACACCCTGACTGGGTGCTGCTCTCTGAGAGATCTGTCTTCTCCTGTGACCCCCATCTGCTCACCAGCCCCCAAAACCCCCTCATCTCTGTGGGTTATTTAGGAGCCGAGCTGAGTTGGTATCTTTGTGTTAGGGCCACACTGTGTTTCCCAGAAGATTGGAGTTTGTCTGTAACTTGCCCCTTCCAGTGCCTACAGTGGCACCCATGGACAGACACTCTGCCCTTGTTCCACACCTTAATATCCTCACACAGACCGTCTTCTCCATCCTGAACGCTCTTGAACATGTGCCCACAACACGGCCCTAGCCGCCCCCCGGCCACTGCACAATTCTATCCTCTCTGCTAAATCCGTTCACCCTTGAGATCTCAGCCAGCTGCTTGGGAAAGTTGGGTTCCTTTGTCATACATCCTCAAAGAAGAACAGTCCTTATTCCTCAAAGCACTCATCTCAGGTTGCAATTGTGTGTGTGTGTGTACTCGCATTTGATATATATTTGTTTTCTCTAAAGTACCTTAAACTACAGGATGGTAAAGACTATGTCTATTTTCTTCACTATTGTGTCACTGTACTGACTGTCGTGTCTGGCACGTGATAGGCCCATGTGTATTCGTTAAGTGGATAAAGTTTCAGTAATGACCCATCAGAAGATTTATTCCCAAAAATATTCCTAAACTTCAACTCCACCTAGGACAATGCCAGGTATGTCCCCATAGTAGGGATATTCCTAGAACAGCGAGTAGAATAGCCAAGGTCTTAGGAAAAATCGAGGATGCTAGATACAATCTTGGTCAAGCCTTTTTTTTTTTTTTTAACCTATTGCACATGCTATGTATGGTACCAGCAATACCACCCAGGAGAACATGAACTGGTCTCTCTGTTCCATGCCTGTGCAGCCTGCTCTGAACAGCACTGGGCACATGGAAAAAGGGAGGGGTGTCAGCCTCTGTAGCTGTTCTACGATGTGCTAAGCACTTCACCTGTGCCATTTTCTTGAAGGGGAGGACTGCCATTTCTGCTTATTCCACATTCCCTAAAGCACCTTGGGCAGTTTAGGACACACAGCAAGTCTTTTGTTAGACATTTATTAATTCGTGTCAAATGTATTGCAGGTATGAAAAGAGGTGCCTGCAGCATACAAGCAACCACAGACAGGCAAGCAAAGCCAATGTTGACTTAGGAGGACATGTTTCATATTTCTGTGATTTAGAAGAAAGACTGGTAACAGATAAAATTCTAAAAAGTAAAAAAAAAAATGTTTTCTTGGTGCTACACTAGAAAGTGTTGAAGTCAAAGGCAATTAAGAGTCTGTTTTAATCACTGTGATAAGTTCTTTGCTAGCTGTGAAAAGATAACTCAACTTTAATGTGGGCACTTGTTATCTGGCACCTTCAAAATATCCCATAAGGAAACTCTTTGACCAACCATAAGCAAGCTCTCTAGATTTTTTTGTTGTCATTTACAGTGGAAAAATCCCAAACAAGTACAAAAGTAAAAAGAATAGTACAATGAACCACATTTGCCTATTGCTTAATCTCCAATAATTTTAAACATGTGGCAAATCTTACTTCACCTATACCCCCACCATGTCTCCCTATGTAATTAGATTTTTTTGAAGCAAATCACAGGTATTACAGCACTTCATCAATAAATGTGTCTATCCTAAAAGATAAGGACTCTTTTAATAACATAACCATAATACCATTATTACACCTGAAAAATTATCATAATTCCTTAGTATATTCAAATATGCAATCAGTGCTCAGATGTCTCAGCATGTCACATAAATGTTTTGATTGTCTTTTGGTCCATTGGTTGGTTTGTTGGTTGTTTGGTTGATTTTTGTTTTGTCTTGTTTATTTTTGCAGTTGCCTTGTTTGAATCAAAAACCAAAGGTCCACATTTTGCATTGGTTGACGTACCCCTTATATCTCTTTTAATCTATGGTCTCCCCTTCTTTGTATTTTTATCTGCATTTATTTTTTCAAGAAACAATTTATTTGCTCCTTAGACTCTTCCACAACCACCAACTGGATTTCACTCACTATGTCACTGGGGTGTTGTTTAATATGCTCTCCTGTCCCTGTGTTTCCAGGACAGTTGTAGCTAGAGGCTTGATAGGGTTCTGGTTCAATATTTGGCAGGAATACAATATTTGGCTAGTATTTTGTATTTCCCTTTTGTATCACATCAAGAGGCACATAATATCTGATTCTCTTTTCTGTTATGTTAAAATTAATCATTTGTTGTCAACCTGGGCTATCCATTATAAAGTTTTTCATTAGTTTTTCACCAACGGTTTTAGTAGCCATTGATGCTCATCAGCTAGATCCAGTTTTCATTAAGGGTTGTGAGATGTTGACATTCTAATTCTATCATCCTTTCTACATGTACCACCTAGAATTCTTTTGTAAAGAACAGTCTTTCATCAACAGAATATGAATATGTGTACGTAGGTGTGTATATATATGTGTGTGTGTGTGTATGTGTGTGTATGTATATGTAGAATATACTTGGTGATTCAGTTACAGCTTGTATAGTAATTGCAATATAAATATTTTCCCCTTGTTTACTAGTTGTCAGAATGATTGATTCCCCAGCATCTTCCAGTGATGATCAGCGAGTTTGGAGGGTTATTTTTAATATGTCACTAAGAACTCATGGATTTAAAGATGTTGGTATATTTCTATTCATTGCAGCTATTATCTTATCAATGGTCAATCACCCCATTTCTGAGACAAATGGGAGCCAATTCAAGGTGGCTCTTGAGTCCTTTTGATATGACCCCACTGATATTCAGTGACATGCTTTCTTTCAAGTTTGAACACTTAGCTACCAAGCTGTGCACAGATAGAAGGGCAGGTTGGAAATTACTGCTGTTTCCAAAGTGTAATGAGCCATCTTCAAACTGCTAATGCTATTGTTTCCCACCTGAGCTTAAAGAGCCTTCAAGCAGGACCAAACTTCCGGAGAGGCTTATGCTCTTCCATCCACCAATGCATAGCTAAATCTGCATCAGGAGAAAGATTAATAGCTTTAAATGCATTCATTATTAAGTAGGGATGACAATATACAGCCTAATACTCTGAAGAAGTTAGAAAAGCAACAAAAAAGCAGGTGAGAAGAATAAAAGTAGAAAATAATTAGAAAAGAAAAATTATACAAGCAATAAGTACATACTGGTTCTTTGAAAATGCTATTCATCAAGATAAATCTCTGTAAATCAGATCAATATTGAAATAAAGAAAATATGAATTGAAACATCTGGGATGAGAAAGAGAATATGGCTGCAAATACGAAAGGTTGCTTTTTCTGTCTTAAGCTCTGAGAAATGTTATATATGATCATATGTTGAAAGTCTGAAAATTTAATTTGTAGTGATGATCTTTTAGGAAAAATAAGTAATCAAATTAAAACAAGAAGAGAGAAAAAGTCTGAATTGAGCAATAATCATGAGAGAAAAAAGGGTGCAGTCGTCAAAGCACAAGAGCTGCGGGCCCCAGGTGAGCCGTTACTCAGGCATGTTTGTTCACATTTTAAAGAAAAGGTTATTGCTTTGCTATTTAAATTCTTTTTGAGCTTATAAACAGGTATAAAGCTTCCTTATTAATATTAGAACGCTAGAATAATCCTGGCACCAATCTCTAATAGAATAACTCACAGATGGCAAAAACAAAAAATATATTACATGCTCATTTATAAATAGTAATGCACAAATCCTAAATAAAATAGAAAATCTAATTCAGCACTATAGAAATTCTATTACTAATATGAGAATTTCTAGTAAGTTCATTAGTTAGTTGAGTGTTTCCCAAATGTGTGATGGAATCAAAGGTGATGGGATCAGTAAAAGGAAAAGAGATGAGTTAAACTGTCAAGGAAATGTCTTGGCCCTAAGACTCCTCAGTGTTTATCTGTTGTTTGTTTGTTTTGCTAAAACATCTTGGAAAGCCAGAAATGAGAAAACTAAGAGCCAATATAAAATGTCAAAGTGATGGACTTAGGCATTCTTGCTAAACTCAGAAAAAGGAAAAGGGAAATCAACATGTTTATTTAAGAATTTTCAATTCTCACTGGGGCACTGGTGCAAGAAAAGAAATAACAGACACAAATACGGAAAGAAAAAAAGATAGTGTGAGTCTTAAATGACAGCTTGTCAGGGAAATAACTCATAAAAAGCCAACTAGTAAATGTTAAAATAATAAGAAACTCAATAAGGTAATCAGCGAAGGATCAAAAGTACGTTTAAAAAATAAAATCACTAAGAAGTTGGTGGTGTGTGCCTGTGGTCCCAGCTACTAGAGAGGCTGAGGCAGGAGAATCGCTTGAGCCCAGGAGGTCAGGGCTGCAGTGAGCTATGATTGCGCCTATGAATAGTCATTGCACTCCAGCCTGGCCGCCACAGCAAGACTCTGTCTCTAATAAATAAATAAGTAAACAAACTACTAGGAAGTAGTTGGGAGAAATGATGCCATTTTCAATAACCACAAAACATAAGCATTACATAGGAAATATAGCAAGTAGAAGAAGTATCGTGGACCTACATAAACAAAGTGATTCAACTCCAATAAAGGACATAAATGAAGACTTAGATAGTTAGACAACATGAATGTGACAAAATGAATAGCAGGTTACCTGAAGACATGCAATACAAGAAAAGCAAGTAATTTGTTTAAAAAGAACAATCAGAACAATCGGGGCATGGAGTGGGGGAGCCTTGGGACCCTAATGTAAAGTTCCCTTAGATTAGAAGCTACAGTGTGGTATCTGAATAGCGCAGGACATATAGATCAGTGACACATCTTGGAAGGCCCAGAAACATCCTCTGGCATCTAAAAAACTTAATTTGTTATACAAGTGATTTATCTGTTCAGATAAATTTGGCAGTGTGAAATAGAAACCCAATGACATGGAATTTGCCAAATTGGAGCTGTGTTTCTCACAAACAGGCTGGAGCGGTTACTCTAGAAAGTCCCTTGGGGTCAGACTCCTCCTGCCTCCTGCCACACCATCCTCAGCAGGTGGGTTACCTGACCTACAGGATCCTACAGGATCCACCTCTTAGTCCAGGAACAAGGAAGGCAGCAGAGGAAATGACACTTAGCAGTGAGACCACCATTTCAGAAAATATTAGCTTAAGTTGTTCTGCTTTTTGGTTCATGCAGCCAGCTGCAAGGAAATATGCGCAAATTGTTCCCAACAGTTGGGTTCCATTAGTGAGGAAAAAAAAAAAGCATGACATGAGAAATGGCTCCTGGACAGTACTACAGTGTCAACCATGAATGACATTTCAAATCAAAGATGAAAGTTTGGATTCTTCAACACAGAGGGTTGAGTCACTTCACTAGCCATTTGGGGGAGGGAAGGCTAAATCAGAGCTCTGCTTCATGCGTTACATAAATAGAAGATCCATGTGGATAAAAGAATGTAATGGCTAAAAACGGAAATGATGACATTACTAGGATAAATACCAGGAGGATATCCACGTAATCATGCAGGGGTGATGCCATGAGCCCAATCCATAAGCAGAAAGATTAATAGATTCCATTATGGGAATGCTGAAAACGTTTTTACAATAACTTTTCTGTTTCATTCATTTTATTTTTTATTTACAACAAAATGCTATGAATAACACGATTCAACAACAAACTACTTACTAAAAAAATATTTTCAATATATATAAAAAGGGCAAATATTACTTAAGATAAGATTCAATACGAAAAGAATTAATGTAATAAATGGCAAAGGTCACCAATACAGTTTGTTAGAGAAAAAAATTAACAAATGGATATATGCAAATATGTGTAAGTCTATTAGTTAGCAAAGGAATGTAAGTTGGCAACAATGAATTTCCAAGTTTCACCTATAGACTGGTGATAGTGGTTGAAGCAGTAGGGAGGAGAAATGTTCCAACTGCTTTTCAGTGGACAATGTAACAGTATATACATCACAATCTCTACATACCCAAATGCCACTACTAATGTTTTATTCTACGGAAATTTGTAGAGATCTGTGAAAGGTTTAGCTAATGAAGTTTTATCACCATATTGTATTTAGGGTGAAAATTTGGAGAAGCATAAACATTCACAATAGGAGATTGTTTAAATAAATTTTGTTATGGCAATAAAACTTTATTCGGTCATTATTAATTAGGCTATGCATGAAAATTTGTGGTTATGGAAATACTGTCTTTATATGTTAAATGGAACCTAAGGGTTAAAAATATAGTAAAAAGGGAGATTGACAAACAGAGCCTAAGAATAAGATAGAGCCACACAGAGAAGGATGTATAAGCTGGTATAAATGTAGTTACAGCTATGTGAAGGTAATTTTGGTGTGCTTTATTTTGTTTTTAATTATCTGTGTTTATTATTTTTATACAATGAGTATGCAATGTTTGTAATAACTACAAAAGGCAATAAATTTATGATCTCAAACTGTGAATAAAATTACACCAAAATAACAGTGGTTACCTCCAGGTGAAAGGACTAAGGGGTTTTCAGTTATATTTTTAGGTTTTTCTGTATTTCCTTTACTGAACAGGTAAAACTTGGGTAATCTGGGTTTAAAACGCTATTTTTTAAAAACAACACTGAGATGCTCTTTGTTGCTCTTATAATAAGAGTCCAGAGTTTACTTGAAGGTATTTAAATTCCTTCATTATCAGGGCTTTGCTCCCTGCACCTCCCCTACTGTAGTCCAAGGCCAGATTGAACTACTCTCAGGTTTCTGAGCTCACTCTGCCCTCTGGGCCCTGGCTCCTGCCCATATGCCCCTCCCTGACTTCTCACAACCCCTTCTGCTGAAAAACCCCCTCGCCCTTCACCATGCAGCCTGGTGGCTCAGGTACCCTTTTCATACCTACATCATTGCCTTAACTGCAGACCATTCTGTTTTCTGTTTGCTTGTCTTTCTCACTCCCAAGACAGCATCTAGTGAGTGATCCACAATTGCTGCTGTCAACAGAGGTAATAAATAAGAGAATGAATGGAACCAGTCTCCCATGTGCCTTGGACATCTCATTTACTTTATCTCATTGACTCCTAATCAAGATTCCATAAAGTAGGTATTATTACCTCTCTTTCCGGATAAAGAGACCAAGACGTAAAGAGTTTAGGAATTTGGATCACCCTCAGCAGCCCCACAACACATAGTCAGTGCTAATAATTATGGAATAAAAAAAAGCATGTGTAGACTATGGCCATTTCTATAGAGGCAAAACTAAGTGAGGAACTGAGCTAATTATCTAGACAATTAAAACAAAAAGCACCTTGCTAGAAGGATAAAGTTAGAAATGGAAGTAGGAACAGGTTATTTATTTTACTTTTTCCTTTCTGTTCTGAATTCTTTCAGATGGCTTCATACAGTGACTGGATTCATCTGCATTGCTACCCCTTGAGAATTTTTATAGGTTGAACCAAAACAGAATAATGAAATGAACCCTTCTAGGCAGGAAGGCAGAAGCAGACTTAAAAGATGATTTCTCCGTGTTGCTTGGCCTTTATGGAATGAGCCATGATGAGCTCCTAGAAAATGCATTATTGATGTGATGTAATAAGGCAAGCTTTCTTTTTTCTTTTCAAATAATGACTTATTTTATATTAACCATGCCATGAAACATTGCCACTAAAGATGTTTTTCAGGACAAGTGAATCATATTTGATTTCATGCCCTGCCTTTTCCATCTCTTGCAATAGCTCTCATGTTTTGTCAATGAGGCTTTATTTGTGTCATTATTCGATTCCGCATGGATTCAATGGATTCAAGACATTTTTCTTTCCCCAGTCATACCTTTTGTTCCTCTATCTTTAGTTTTATTTGATTTTCAAGTGATTTCTGGTTAATTCATGCTTACCTCCATAGCATTTATTTCATCTTTTTCTGTAAAAAATAATATTCCTTAATTGTGCTACACTTGAGAAAATAGAGATGTTTGCAAATAATTAAATATTTTGTTTTTAAAAAACACCCTGTACTTAATGTCTTTAAAATATGAAAATCCACAGCCCTGTTTTCTTATTACACATGCAAATTTGAATTGTATGCAAGGTTGTTATTGGAATGCCAGGACAAACAAACTCAAAATCCAAATAAAGGGATTTTATTTAGAATACCAATTAGATAAGGAATGTTAATTAGGATTTGACACAAAATTTATGAATCCAAATTACACATTATTAACGTTCTTCCCCAGTTACATTTGATAATGATTTGTTTTGTATTTAGCATTCAATTGGCACTAATGTGTAAATGCATATTCATAAGTGCACGTCCATTTTCTTCCTTTCTACAATGGAAAGTCTCCTGTGTGCCAGGAACCGTGCTAGACACACTCCCTATTGCATGGAGGCAAACAGACAAAATCACGTTAATGAGTGGATAATCACAAACCAAGACGAGTGCCATAGGGCAAAGGAGCACAGTCCCAGGAGCTACCCTGGGCTGAGCCAGCCAGCTGAGACCCAAGGATGAGACAGAGGTAACAGGCTTGCCCTCCTGCCCCTCCACCCAGAGGCTCATACCTTACAACCAGGCATGCTTTAAACCCTTAAGCCACAATATCTGGCAAGTCTGTGAGATTCCTGCCCTGCCAGGGATCATAGAAGACATTTTTCCTACTAAACACGTGAGCTGAAAAACTTGCTAAATCTGACATGGCCTGAGTTTTAAAATTCAGTAGCATATTCAGTTAGAAAGTCTTCTACTTCTACTGGGAGCATCACAGCACAGCATATTTTCAAATGTGAAACATGAAATTTCATCTTGGAGGCAGGTGGGTACCCACCTACCTTCTACACATTTAGAATGTGTAGTCCCAAATGTTGGGATATCCATGCGGGCAGGGAGTGGATGAAAGACTGGAGGATGTGGTAGTGCCCAGGAGGTTCAGCAGCAACGAACAAGTGCTCCCTAGACAAGGCTGTCCTGTGTCATCATTGCTCACAAGTAAACTCTCTTTGCACCCCCATACTCACACACACACACACACACAAACTCTCACAACCTTTACATAGGATGTGTACACAACTAGACATATTAGCAGACAAGTGATAAAAGCAAGGTGCTTGAGTCCATCTGGGAAAACTTAAAAGTCAGAAAAGGAATTCAAGGAGTAAAAGGCAAAACTGGCCATTTGGCAAATACACATGGTCAAGGCCAGCGTTACAGCTGGAAATGGTTGATTGGTTTCAAGGTTTAGCGAGTTCATGCTAGATGCTTGATGGCTTCACTTGGGATGACTATCGTCTGACAGAATTACGGAAAAGTACAAGTCAGAATTTGTCCAAGGTCACCTGGCTTTGTAGGTGACAGAGTCTAAGTTCAAATTCACTCATTCAGTGCTCTTTTCATATCATCATTTGGGGGAGAAAATGATGAAAAATCCAGAGTTCATCTTGTGATGGCTGGAAAGGCTCACAGAGAAGATCCCAGGTAGAGAATGAAAGGTCCTGTGTCCAAGTCATAGCAGGGCCACCAACATAATGAGAGACAGGACAAGTCATCCTTCTTTAGAGAAAATGAACTATGTCCATGGTAAAAACAAGGTCTGTATAATATTTTAATGTATCCATTTCTCCAGCTGATAATGTCCAATTTAGAATCCAGTTGGATGGGTGATGACTTCATGGTTTCTTTCTCAAGGGCACCCTTATGGTCTGCTCCTTTGCTTTCCCATCTCTTTTCTAGTTTTTATCCTGATTTCTATAATAATGTGAGCTACATTTTTTAACAAATATTAGTTTATTATCTTGATTCTTCTGCTTCCTGGATTTATATTGCGATCCATAATAGTGTAATCTCTGCTTAGTATCTGAGGAAGAGAATGGGGAATTTGTAGGAATTTGGAAGAAAGAAGCATATATAAATGTTCCTTTTACTTACTAGCTTCTAAGATACTTGCATAATATAGAGAGAGCATTAATTCCCCAGCACAACACTCTAAGTCTATATTATTAACACCATTTTACACACAGATATAGACTAAAAATCAAGGTCATATGGTGTACGTAACCCATAAAGTATTTGGCATAAAGTCATTACACTGTAATATCTAAACCTGCTACAAGGGGAAGAAGATGATATTTAATGATGTTCCGTAGCAGTGCCACGAAATGATACAATTAGGGGATCAGTTTTAGGTTTGAAGTTAATCTTCCCACTCCTGTCACCAGAGCATGTGGAACTCTCATCCTGCCGGGGCGTGCAGCTGCCGGAGCCAGCCCGGCACTCACAGCAGAGCGTGGGGAGGTGCGAGTGCTGCGACGTTACCAGCCATTCCCGAGGCTAACAAGCAATAGCTCAGGACTGTGAGAAGGACAATAAGGCAAGACGGAGACATCCCGCCATAGTGTGAGGGACAAAAATAATGAGCTACAGAAAGAAATGGAATTAGACTCCAGCAGAAGTAGATCCCTGGACACTAGTCACATGGTGAGCAGGGTCTGGACAGTAGCATCAAAACCACTTGCATGTCCTTTACAGCTGATTGAATGTGGCCAGAGTTAGTCCATCAGTGTATGCATGGTTCTCATCACAGAGGGAGAGCTGACTCTTTCTATCTTACAAATCTGGTTATCGCCTTCATAAGGCCCTAAATTAAAGTACACCATGCAGGTGTTATCCTATACCTCTCACTGGGTACACAAATAACACGAGATGCCTCTAGGTGACCACTAAGGACAGGTCCTTGATTCCTTCACAGTGATGACTGAGCACACGAACTGCAGCTAGTTGCTGGGCAAGGTTGGATCACTCTGCCTAGTAGGGGAAGGAATTGTTCTGCTGCAAAGGGAAGGAAGGAGAGAGCAGCCAGCAGGTGCAGTGTGGGGTAAGGAAAATAAAGCTGGTGTCCAGGGACCAGACTGCCCGGAAGTGACTTTAAACAGAAATGCCCAGTGGAAGGTTTTTAAAACTATTTTATGTGGAATATCTGATGTAAACACCCTCCTCTGTTGCTTAAGGATTCCTCAGTAAAGTCTGCATTGTTCCCCAGTGCTGTTCCATTAATGGATTCTTAGCAGAGAATCATCCAGGTGCTGAGCTCCACATCTGGGTTGGTGCTGGGCAAAGGCAGGTGCAGAAGCCTGGGGGGATGGCACAGCTGACACAGGCCAGGCCTCGCAACGGGCACATCCTTCGTCACGTTTAGAGTTAAGACTCTCATGTCTTGGAAGTCGTGGGGAGGAGAAGAAGAAAGAAAAAGAGAGAATGAAAGAAAGAGATAGAAAGAAGGAAGGGAGGGAAGCCCAGCCCACAGGGTTGTTTTATCTCTCTTTGGACATGCAGAGTTCTAGAACTGCATCCAAGCATCAAAGCCCTGCATTTCCTACCAAAGTGTAAGTGTACAATAAAATCCCCTTTTCTAAAAGTCAGCCCACTGCATAAACTTAGTTCGTGTTGAAGTCACAAAGGAGAGGAAATTTTAACAGCTTCTATGACACAGTGAAAACACCCAAATACCCAGAAAGGCCTTCCTAGCCTCCCACCAAACAGCTCCGGGCCATTAGTCTAACCTTACTTTCCACTCCAGGAACGGCTCTAGTCTGCAGCATTTCATGCTGTCGGTTGCCTCCCTTCCCAACCATCAAAGATCTTTGCATTCTTCGAGGCCCTGCTTGCATCACCCGACCCTGGTCAGGGGGGTTCCCAGTTCCCTTCACTCTCTGTATGTCTGTTGTCTAGGTCGTCTTATGCCATCCATGTGTCCCCCTGCAGACCCAGCACAGCGAGGGGACCTAATTGGTTCCCAATACATCTTGATTGCCTGAATTTAAAGATGATGTGGCTCTAACAGCATTTGCAGTGAACCTAAATAATTTGGCTTAACAAAGTGTTCCCTCTAGAGGTTTCTCCTGGAAGACAGGGTAAATCACATTGCAATGATCTAACACAGAATTCAGATGCAGCAAACCCAGCATGACTCTCTTATTATAAGTTGCTCCTGTTACAGCTGGTGCCTGATTTAGCGGTTGTCTGCCCAACCAGATATGTGTTTCTGCTAGACCCAATTAAGAGTGCGAAATGATGCCCAACAGAATAAAAGGCCCATTGATCATGTTTCATGCACCTCAGCTCATCAGCTGTGCCCATGAGCCAGCTAGATCCAGTGTAACAATAACCAGAGCCCCGAGTTGTTTTAGGTGAGTCATGGGCTTGGGTAGGCACATCCCAGAGGCTCAGTGGTGGCTCTGGGAGATGTGTATGCCAAGATGCCACTGGGGTTTATGATTCTTGGCCAAGGTCCTCATCACACCAGCAAGAACCATAATTCCAGCAGACACCAGGGGCTGTCTACAAGACCCTCAGGTTCACGGATGGCAGACTTGCTCTTCCAGACTCTAGAAATGCAGCATCTGCCTCTTTGATGCCATAATTGGCGCAGAGGAGGTTCCATTCTCTTGAGAAGGCCACACGGAGACAGAAGAACAGTGTGGTGAACAAAGTCTCCTGAACATTGAGATGATGCCCATTTATTCGTGAGCACTCACACCCAAATGGAAATAAACACAACATTACAAAGCAGTTTATGTCCTTTTCCTTGTTCATTGGTGCCAACATTATTCTTGAGAGCCACACACGGCCCTCCTTTTGAAGGTTCCAAAGTGCTTCTCAGATGTTGCCTGGACATAAACATTGCCAACTAAAGAGCAGATACAGCTGAGCGGCAGATCATGTCCTTACCCCAACAGGCTTCTTCAAGGTCAGCATCATGTGAGCATGCGGGAGGACGAATGGTAAAGAGAGGAGGTGGGTTAGAGAGACAGACAGACAGACAGACAGGCAGAGACAAAGGGAGACAGAGCCAGACAGAAAGACAGAGAAAAAGACAGAGACAGGAAGGGAAGGAAATAGAGTCAGAGGCATAAAGAGAGACAGAACCATGTACAAATAGATGCACAGAGCCTGACAGGGCAGGCTGACCAATGGACAGACGGACAGACCACCAAGGTAGGTCCAGGGCAGACTTCATCCGAGCCAGTCCCAGGGCTGCTCTGGACATCTCAGGCCTTTGTTTCTCCCGAACACCACTCCCTCTGCTGCCCGGCCATCCTTCCTCCGTTCCGCCCGCCCCCGAAAAACATCAGCCCTCTAAGACTCGGTGTACCCAAGTGGGCCCCAGCCTGGGACAGCCGCAACAAGGAGATGCTTCACAGAGTGACAGAGTAGGACACAGACTCGAGGAAACAACACAGAAAAAAAGTCCGAGGAAGGAGAAAAGGGAGCAAGAGAGAGGAGACAGGGTGATACTGCGACAAGGCGGGCTATCTCTGGGAACCCATTTCACAACCCAAAGTCATCCTGGTGGGAATGGGGTCGGGAGTGTGTCTTTGCTTGCACTTCCCAGGAGGCAGAGAGGGGGCCTCACCCTGCCCACGTTTGCAGCTCTGGAGCCGGCCACCCGGAGATGCCTGCACCCCCAGCCAAAGGGTTGACTCTTCCTCCCAACCTTTAAGTGAAAGCGGCTTGCATATGCCTAAGTTCATAGTACTCAAGTGGAATGATACTCTGCAACTTATATGCAAATAGTTCCACAAATAAATAAACTACTAAAAATGGAAAAAAGCATATATAGGGAAAGAGAAAGCAAACACAGCAACATGTTAACAATTCTTGACTCTGGTGGGCATATCGAATGTCAGAGTGTCCTTCTTTCAACACTTCAAAATGTTCAAACATTTCATGTATAAAACATTGAATTTTTTTAAAGATAAAATAAAGAACAAGAAAGGAGCAGGTCCAGCCTCTTTCCAGGTATGTGGGAAGCCCAGAGCCTTCGCTGTTTCTCCCAGATGTTGCTAGTTTCCAATCCCTGGGCTTGTTTGCACCCGCCTGCTGCATTGGCAGCGCGACTTCATCTCACGTGCGTGAGCGATCCCTCCTCTCCACCCACGGTGGCCCAGGCCTGGCATGCAGCCCCTCCTCGATTCCCACAAACCCTCGCGGCAGCCCTTGTGCTCAATCACTTGTACTAAGGATCCCGGGGCAATGACTGGGGGCAAGGG
The DNA here is from genome assembly GCA_008750895.1 of Mirza zaza. Taxonomy (NCBI): domain Eukaryota; kingdom Metazoa; phylum Chordata; class Mammalia; order Primates; family Cheirogaleidae; genus Mirza; species Mirza zaza. Next base: position 21,435 of record VSMD01040544.1, read on the forward strand.
GGCTTCCATTACAGGGCATTAATAAATCAAAATTGAATATTTTGAAATCAAAACTTACAAAAGCTCAGCTTGCCTTTATGGTTTTAAAATGAGCGATATACTTAAACATCCTATCTGTGCAGCAATATTTCTAATAAAGTAAGAAAACGGAAGCGTGGTCATTGCTGTTTTCAGAAGTTCCCTTGCCAGCCCCACCAACTACCAGGAGGGCCAGCTGAAAGTTTTTCTACCACTCATCTCTTCCCAAGACGCACGCTCCGTCACACTGCTCAGCTAGCTCCTTTTCCTCCTCCGCCTGTCCCTCTGTCATCGCAAACTCTGAATCCAACTCAATTTCTTATGCAGCACCATTCGGTTTGCTCTACATTCTGCTCTCTGCTTCCAAACCAGCGTGTCTGCGAGGTAGGAGCTGAGCTGCACCCTATAGAGCCACATGTATATTAATTCATTTGGGAAAGCAAAAACTAATTTCCCCCTGCAGGCAATTATGCTAGCAGAGAGCAGAAGCAATGATGGAGTGTTTATTTCAAACAGCAAAACAACAGTTTTTAAAATTCTTACTACACTGAACTGCAGTTTCACCTATTTAAAATATGGCAGCATTTCAGTAGAAATTTCTATGGGAACTTTGGGAAACCTGCCTCAGGAAAGCAGTCCTATATAAAACAAGCTATAAGAATGCTACTGTCATCTTATTTTCCTGTATCTCTAGCCCAGGAGACAACGATTCAGAAAATGTAAAGAAGTCTATCTACCCGAGCCCATTTTCCAACCTGGTTATCTCCCAGCCCCCTGCTGACAGCTCTACGTGGTCTCTTTGGACCCAGATTTCAACTCCCCTTTGAAGCCTCACTTTGTTCTTTCCTATGCTGGGGTCCAGGACCTGTTCTGGATCTACCCTATTCCCAGAATCTCTGCTTTGCATGCATTAGTTCCCAGTGTTTGGTCTCATGTGAACAGGACTCAATGACCTCTGTCCCTCATGTCATTTTTATCACCATGAACTTCCACAGCCAGCATGAAAACCTTCAGGAACAGGATCCTTTTCTTGTCATTTCTTCCTCTACCATCCCAACTCCCACAAGATGTATCATGCCAAAGAGGCTAATCCCAGCCCTTCACCTTGGAGGACACCAGTGCACTGTCTGCCTTACGTCTGGAACTTGGGACCATTTAAAAGAGTCACTGAAACATTACTGGTCTAAGACCAGCCATAGACCTCCTGGTTGTGGGCAACACCACCTTGAAGTCTTTTATTTGCAATAAAACAGAAACTTTAGGACAACAAGAAAAAGAAACTTGCTCAAGGGTCTCAATCTCTCATGTCCTATTAAATGAAATACCAGTAATATGTATATGGCACCTGCACACGCAGCCCTAGGTGAGGGCAGGCTTCCTCAGCTTCACAGCCATCCGGCCCCCAAGCTGCAGGGAGTGCCTGTGGGCAAAGCCACCAAAACTCCGTGAGTCACCAGAATGACTCTTACCAGGGCACAACCGCCCTCTCTACCTTCTCATTCTTACATTCAGGCCAAAAGATACAATTATACTCCTGTTTTACCAGATTTAGGAGACTCTGGGACAAATGTCATCCCAATTTTGGGAGAAACATAACTTGAGCTCAGGAGAGACAGCCCTTTCCTTCCTGGAGATAAAATTTGGAAAATGTGAGTTCAGAGTCACCAGCTGCCCCTGTGCCCACTGCATGTCCCCAGCTCACCTACAGGAGGGAAGAATGAACCTAACACAAAAAAGAAGCAGCGTTGGGTGACCCCAAGGGTGCCCGACCGAGGTCACAGTGTCGGAAATCTTCAGAAGAGCCCTAGGTACAGCCTCCCCAAGGTTATGGCTTTAGTTTGCATTTCTTTATTCTGATATTGGTTTTGACTTTCTGAACTACCCTGATCCCTCCAATAAATCTTCTTATGCTTAGATGGACTCAATCTGGTTTTCTATGACCTTGAATTCAAAGACTCCCAACTAACAAATGGCCTAGAATTTATTTATCTTGACCATTGAGTTAATTGCTATGTGCCACCAGTCGTGGCAGGCCTTGAGGAAATGCAGAGAAATAGGAAGCCCTCTGCCCCTAAGGCATTCGGAATCCAGGGAAGACACCCTTGGTAGTTCTCCTTCCTCTCAGTCCTTGAGTTCCTGGACTTCCCACCTTGCATGCAATGGCTCCCTCGTGGGATATTACACCACATTCTATGCCTCAGGGCTAGTGAGTGACTGTCCCCCTTCTGTTCCTATTATATGGCTCATTCATAAAGCCCCTATGAAGACTTGTTATGGGAATAAGTGAAATGCAGTAATGATATTAGTCACAATAATGCTGTTTTATGATTTTTAAAATCTTTGAAGATAAATTATCTCAAATGTGAAAAATATCCAGTTTGGGGGCTCTTCAGCATAGAAAGTTGAGATTTTTAAGGCATCACGGCCCAATAAAAATATCCTGTAAGGCCTTCAACTTCCTTTCCTTTTCTTACTTAATTTTAATTGGGCTTTCTAAATAGGCTTCCTTGCTGGGAAGAAAATGAGCTGATGGGGAGGAGCTGGGGAGCAGGAAGGGTGATAAAAGTACCTGGCTAACTTGGTTGCATTTCCTGAAAATCAAATTAATTGGTTTCTGCTGAAGAGAAATCTCGGGGCTTCAGTCACCCAAGGCTGATCGTCTAATAGTGACCTGGCAGCCAAAGATCAGGATCTGCAAAGCTGAGGCCTCATTCATCCCATCCACAAGCTCCTTTGCACTCCAATTGTGTGCCGGGCATTACGGTAGTGATGGTGATTGTCCTGTCCCGACTCTCAGGAGCTGACTGCCTAGTGCAGTGGTTCTCAAATCGACCCGTGTCCTGCAATCACCTGGAGAGCTTTGAAAAATACTGATGCCTGGATCCCACGCCTAGAGATTGTGATTTCTTTAGTCTGGGGTGTGATCTGAAGAGCAGACGTTTTTTTGAAATGTCCCTAGGCAATTCTAATGTGCAGCTGAGATCGACAGCCACTGGTCTTGAGAGAGGGAAAGATCAATAAGCAGAGAATCTCAGGAAAGGGCTTTAAGCGTGTGATGCTATAGAACCACATGAAGCCCTGGCAGCCCCAGAGGAGGTGCACCGCAGCAGAGACCTGGCTGGCCGGTCATGCCGATGGCCACATGATGATATTGGGAAGGTGGGAGAAGAAGAGTGTTCTAGGCAAAAAGAGCAGCCAGTAAATGCCATTAGAAAGTGCCCTGAAGGAAGACAGAGGCTGGTGCATTGGAGAACAGAAAATGGCCCCACAGCAAAGGAGAGACAGGAAATGATAAAAAATCGAGCTTGGAGAGGTGAGTAAAGATCAAAACACAAAAATTGAAGTTTGGGGATGTAATAATGAAGGCAATGGGGAAGCACTAAAAGGTCTGCAGCAAGAGAATGGAAATGACCCGACGTGGGTAGACAGAGCAGTCACTCTCTTCTCTCCCTCGCTCATCAGAATGACCCTCAGGGCCAAGTCCAGAAATAAGACCCACACAGAACAAGCACGCTTCATGTGCATAGGTGATTGTGTTAATGACGTCTCATTTTACTTTTTAAAATCTCATCTATACCTAGTCATCGTGTTTGGTATATTTATAAGCTTCTTTTTCTCCCCGGGAGATCAAAGCAGCTGCATCATCTCATTAACCTTCACTCAGCATCCCGGGAGGAGATGCAAGGTATATTATATTAGGGAAAATTTGAAACACTTAAAGTTTGAAAGATTTGCCAAAACCTCAGTGTGATAAGCTGAGAAAACGCCAAGTTCTGGGGCTGCTTTTTTCCCTGGTTCTTAGGCTCCGATTTATCTGCAAGATGACATTGTCGAGATGAACAGGTCAGCTAGGAGCATCTCTGCAGATCAGGTCAGTGCAGAGCTTCGAGCTAACCCACACTTAGAAAAAATCAGAGAGGAACAAAATTGCTTTTTGCACGGGGAAACTCTCGCAATTTCAGTTCCAGGGGAAATAGTTAATTCATGAACTGAGCTGCGAGAGAAATAATCGCACAGTATCTCAGAAGAAACAAGATCTGGCCAACTCTCCCACTGCTAATAAAAATTTTAGGCTATTTTACATTTGCCCTCATGGGGGAGAGACTAGATATTGCTTATCTAAAGCTAAAACACTTTGAATTTGATTTGACCTGGTAGATTTTTTGCTAACTCAGCAACCACACGTTGAGCTTGGCCCATTTATGCAGTTTCGAATCAGCCAACTGTGTTTCTCAACAAACTGCCAGCTCTTGTGTGCCCAGATCTGATTTTCTGCTGTTCTTGCCTTAAGTTACCTCTCATTCAGCTGATCACCTGAAATATGAGGTTCCAGTTCACCTTTCAGCTCCAGTGCTGAGCTCAGCCCACTGCCCAAGTTCAGACAAAAAGTCAGAGTATGGATTAGACCAGTGCTTCTCCAGGTGAAATGTACCCCAAATCGCCTCGGGATCTTGTTAAAATGCAGACTGGTGGGTCTGGGAAAGGTCCCAGATTCTGCATTTCTAGCATGTTCCCAAGTAATGCCAGTGCTGCCCATCCATGGGCCACACTTTCTCTCTACCTGTTTTAAAGCTTTCAAAACTATCTCCCATTCACTCTGCTTCGATTTCCATTATTACAGAGACAATCACCTGAGTCTTAAAGACCTTCTGCCCTTCCAGAGTCTCCTTTAGAAAACACTCTCCCTGGAGGATTAACATTTGATGCTGTCTGGGCTAACAGTACCAGGGATTAGGTGTCGGTTGGTTGACATCCAAACCAAAATGGAATTAAGTCAGGCCTGTGGATACGAAAGAGACAAAGGCAGCAGGGAACAAAGAAAAGGACCCACTGGCGCCATTATCCTCCCCAATGAAAGGGAAACAAACAAAAATGAAGCCACTCGGAGGAGTTTTAAACCTGAGGATGTCACCTAGAACACAATAGAACCTGGGGTTCCATCCCACTGCCCCAGGATTAGAGGCAAATTATGTAGCCTTCTGCATCTGTTTCCTAGCCTGTAAAGTTAGGAAAATTGTAAAATTCACATTAGCAGGAGTCCGGTGGTGAAGGGAAAACAGTTTGCCATACAATTCTCCAACCCATTCTCTGTTATTTGCCCTCTCGTATCTTGTAGTTTTCCTCTACTCCTTTTAAACATGTTTGTTTCTAGTTTACTTGTAGCATTTTCCCCTAGGAAAATGTCCTATTCAAGAAGAAAGAAAGCACCAGCCGTTATCGTAAGGTCCCCATTGGGATATTTTACTTACTCAAAAGGCACCACTGGAAATCGATTACTTCGCTTGCCCATTAATATCTGACCTTGGGAAAATTACAAACTTTCTCACCCTTGGTTTTCTGCTCTGAAGTGGGAATGACAGCTCTCACGAAGGGTCATTGTGAGGCTCCAATGGAACATTGCATACTGCTCCTTAGATGTTGTAAATAAATTGCAGTCCTCTTCTGCTGCAAAATCTTCTCATCAAGGTCCCTTTGCCAGACTGCATCAAATGGGCACGTCCCTTAGGAGTAAATAGATCATGCTAACAATAATTTCTAGCCTTATTTTCTTTATTTTTTTTTTCAAATTTGTAATGCTCATTCCTGTTCTCTCCACCCTTGCCCAAGCTGATGCTGCTAATTTTCCCCCAAATTGTGGCAGCCCAAAGAACTGTTATTGGAGAAGCTGAGTTGAATCTGATGTTTTAAAGCTATTCTTTTTTAACAACAGGTCTAAAGGAGACAATTTCAAATTTCTAAGGAGGTCAGCATTTCAGCCACTCAGCCTTGGATGGGAACTGCTCTCAAGAAATGGAGG
>VSMD01040546.1:0-43226 GCA_008750895.1 Mirza zaza
TAGAGTGAGTGCCGTGGCGTCAGCCTAGCTCACAGCAACCTCAAACTCCTGGGCTCAAGCAATCCTTCTGCCTCAGCCTCCCGAGTAGCTGGGACTACAGGCATGCGCCACCATACCCGGCTAATTTTTTCTATATATATTAGTTGGCCAATTAATTTCTTTCTATTTATAGTAGAGACGGGGTCTCGCTCAGGCTGGTTTCGAACTCCTGACCTCAAGCAATCCGCCCGCCTCGGCCTCCCAGAGTGCTAGGATTACAGGCGTGAGCCACCGTGTCCGGCCTGGTTTCCAACTCTTGAGCTCAAGTAATCCTCCCGCCTTGGCCTCCCAGAGTTCTAGGATTATAGGTGTGAACCACCACTCCAGGCCAGTAGGGCCATCCTTAAAGGAGATGTCTACCGCAATACTTTTTGGTTCCTAAAACACATACGTATGTAGGTAGAAATGAAGGAAAATAAGGAAAAATACAAAGGCAGTTTGCCCTGTCTGCAAAGAAGCAACCCAGTTATTTTATAGAACTGAACCTTCTTGTACCCTGTAAAGATACACAACTATTAGGTACCAATAACAATTTAAAGTAAAACATTGAAAAAAGAAAAAAGAAGTGAACCTTTTTGGCTACACTTCTACCCTTAGCCCGAAAAGGTATTTTTCATGAAAATTTCATATGGAAGCCATGAAAAAATGTTAGGGCTGAGATCCTCCCTGACTTCCTTGAAGCTAAGGCAGTAACAGATTGCTAAGATGTGTCTTGCAGCCCCCATAGCTGAAAGTCGAGTGACATCAGGATGCACTTTATTGATGGCACTTTGGGAAGGTGGTGGGTGTCGAAGTGGCATCGGATAATCAAAGAGACAAGAAACTGAAAGCTGATTTCCCACTGGAGAATACCCTCTTAGTCAATTACTTTGGGTGGGGCTCCAGCTCAGAGGTGGAGCATATGACAAAGGCCCCACCCAACCTGAGAACTACATTGCCCAGGCCGAGGCGACTGGATCGGTGATGGATGTTCAGGACGCAGTCAGAGCCGACCAAGCAGAAGGCAAACACTAACTGGGACAGGAGCGCTGGGAAAAGGACTCTCGTGGGGACCACTGGCAGCAGTCCCACATCACTAGGAGAGAGGAAGACATCTGAGAAGGAAGTCAGCCCAGAGGAAGGAGAGCATATAGAGAGAGCTGTCCTGGTGTCGAGGTTTTAAGCCCTGAATTAAGCTGCACCAAAAGTTGGCCCCACCCCTGGACTTTTCCTTTTCAAACATGCTGATTGGGTTGGCTCTTCAGTCATTTGAGACCAGATGAGTGCTGGTGAGTTCAGCAGTCATCTCAGTATCAGTCACAGAGGGCTCAGCAGCTTCCGGTGATCAAGGTTACTGGTATTGCTCAGGAGCTGTTATAAGGCTTGGTGGCTCATGGGTCTTGGTGGCTCAAGGGGTGTCACAGATCAGGTTTCCCTGGGTACCAGTTGGAACTCCTTTATTTGCAAGTAATGGACACCAAACTCAAATGAACTCATGAGAATATATTGGTTGCATGTGAAAAAGCCCTTTTAATCTAATTTCAGACATGGATCCCTGTGTTCAAATGATGCCGTCAGAATCCATCTCTCCTCATTTCTTGGCCTTGCCTCATTTATTCTGTGTTGACTTCATGCTTGGCCAAAATCTACCCTCGTGGTGGCAAAGACAGCCACCAGCAGGTGCACATGCTCAGCAACTCCAATGAAAGAACACTTTCCCCCTACTAGGGGTAGAAAAAGGCCAGGTGCTGCCTAACAGGTTGTGTGTCCGTGCCTGAGCCCACAGCTGTGCTGATTGCGGCCACCCCACGTGGAGTGGAGTGGAGTGGAGGGAGGATCAGCTGAGCCACATGGCTCCAGAACATGGGACGGCTGGTCCCCAGAGGAAGCTTAGGATGCTGTGACCCCAAAGAAGGGGAAGTGAATGCTGAACAGGCAAAAATGCAGATATCCGCTATGTCTCACATCATTCTTAGCATCTTGTGGTCCTTGTCACATTTTTAATGAACTGTGACCCCAAATTTTCCACCTTCCATCAATCACCCTGCTGTCCTTTAACATTGAAATCAAATGACTTGAGCCCCATTACCGCATACTAACCAAGCCCCTTCCACGATCTCTCTGAGGATTGCCAAAGCGGGGCTTACTGTCTTCCGAGTCAGGCCATGCCCAGCCTACTTCCTGGCTATCCCTGTATGCCCTTGACCTCCGGGGCCATTGTTCTCTTTCTGCGCTTCTTTAGCTCCAAATCGAAACCTCTGAATCCCTCCATTGCCCCAAAGCTCTACTGACGCCAGGCTGGGTGATGAACATTCTCTTCCCCTCTGCTGCCAGTAAAGACCTCTAAGTTAAGCTTCTTACACCCACGTTTCCACCCTAAACCGACACTAGAGGGGGTGTATAGGTTTTGACATTTTTGAGAGAGAGACACGCCGTGTGGGGACTGTCCCTTACCGATGCACATGGAAGTCGCGTAGTCATCTACTTCGCTGTGCGAGGGTAGGATGGGATCTTTGGGGCTGCTCACCTTGGCATGCTTACCTGTCACTGGTGAGGAGTGGGGAAATCTGCAGAGGGCTCAAGGAGCACCTTGGGGGAAAGAAGTCAAGACTACGATCCCCTTTCCTTCTGAAGCTCAGTGCTATTGGAATCTTTCTGATGGATCGAATTGGTCCAGATGGAAGACTATGGACTGGGAGGGACACTGAGCGCCCTCAGGCAGTAACTCGCTGTGACCAAGGGGAGGTGACCCAGGCTAAACTAAAGGACCTAAGGGGAAACAGGAGTAGGTCTGATGCAGCACGTGGGTGAGGCTGGAAACCCTTCTGGTCCAAGCCACTGATGTGGTACGGCAAAGGCTTCGTCCCCTAGAACATGGGACGGCTGGTCCCCAGAGGAAGCTTAGGATGCTGTGTGAAGCTGCCTAACGAAGTTCAGCCCCGATACCAGAGGCAGAAGACGCGATTATAGGAAGCCACCGCCCCCTAGCGGCAAGTCCTGGCATTCTGCGACACACTGCGGGTGCTAGAGAGGTGACGTTTGTATACCAAGCTGGGGAACCCATCATGCTGTTTGTGTGTGTACATTTCAAACTACCCCTTAAAAAAACACCATAAATTCACTACTAACCATTGCCCCTAGGTATCTGCCCTTATTATTGCAGAGAAGTTGCAGACGCTTTGAAATGACAAGAGTTTTTCTTTAACGTATCCTAGATGAAAATTTTAGGTAGGAGTCCTTCCATTTCTGATCTGGTTAGGATGGGGCTTTTTCCTCCTTTTCGTCCCCCCCCCATAGTTATGCAGCCTATTTAATGTCTGTTTTCCTCTCTAAAAAGTAAGTTTCAAGGGGTGGAATAGGGATTGTTTGTCTTGTTTATTGCTATATCCTCAGCCCCTAAAATAGTACTAGGCAGTCATTCATTCATTTGACAAATTGTCACGGATGCCAGGCCCTGTGGTAGGCATGGGGGGTGGCAGAGAATAGCAGTTTGCCAACACTGTGTCTGCTCTTATGGGACTTCCGTTCTAGTTGGGAGAGATGGGTAACAAACAGACATGCAGTACTGCAAATGGCGCTGAATGCTCAGTGTGTAATGAAGCCAGCTAAGGGGGCTTCTACTCCACTGAGGCTGCTCAGGACTTTTTCTCTGATCCTCTGGCATTCGAGCAGGCACCTGAAGGTCGGGGGGGCCTGGGGAGAGTTGGGAGAGTCCACGGCAAAGGTAAAGCCCTGAGGTGAGCACATGCCTTGCTGTCCTCCCAACAAGGGGACACAGGTCAGCTTTAAGGTGGGAATTAGAGGTGAGCAAGAGGCCAGTGTGGTGGCAGGCAGTACAGGGGAGATTAGGGGTGAGGCTGGAAAGTGCTGGAGCCAGACCATGTGGGACCTTGGACACCACTCTAAGGACTTCAGCTTTGATTTTAGGTGGAATAGGAAGTGGTTGTAGGATTCAGAACAGAGTGACAGATCTTATCAATTTTTCCCCCAGTACCTTCACTTGCCTTTTGTTAGGGTGGAAACTTACTAGATGTTCATGACAGGTTGGAGAAAGAATTCTCACACAGAGTTTAGGACAGAAACAAGTACAAAGTTTATTTATTTTCCCAAGAAAGGAAATAGAGGAGAGAGAGAGAGAGAAAGAGAGAGAGAGAGAGAAGAAGAAAGAGAGAGAAAAAAGAAAGGAAGGAAGGAAAGGAAGAAAAGGAAAGGAAAGGAAAGAGAAAAGAAAAAAAGAGTGAGAGTGTGGCCACAGCACTGAAGAAAAGGTAGAGGGTAGTGCCAGGGAGTGGAGGAAAGTCGTTTGGCACTTTTAAAAAATAAAAGTGAATTGTTTGTTTCTGCTTCGGCAGACTGATAACAGAAGTGGCTGTGAGATGTCAGGGAGTTCTTTAATTTTTTTTCTTCCTCTGTGAGGATGGATTATCTGAGTCCTTGGAATCTGGGCTTTTGGGGCAGGCACTGAGGTAGAGAGCTGGAGTGGGAAGTTCCCACCCCTCTTGTCTGCTTAGGGCTCTTCAGGACTGAGAAAACCAAGTCTTAGAGGGAACCAGTTAGACCACAGGTGTTTTCATTAAACAAAACAAAGAGAGCAGTTTTGTTGTGAGTTTATTTCCCTTGCTTTCTGTTTGATAGTTTAATTTTTCCTCTGTTAAGTAGGTCATTAGTAAGACTTCTTTTCACCTTTAAAGTCTTATTAGCTAAAATAATCTATCTGGCTCCTGTCCCAAGAAAAGCCTACAGAGGCTCAGGAGAGGAGCTGGGAGGCCAGAGGGGAGGCTCCTGCACAAGGCCAGGGAGAGATGCAGCATTGGATGGGCAGTGCTGATTCTCATGCACCTGCATTTGAAGGCAGAGTCAACAGACGCAAGTGGGTAATTAGTAAATATTCGTTTGAATGGGCTGGGCACGGTGGCTCATGCCCATAATCCTAGCACTCTGGGAGGCTGAGGCGGGAGGATCGCTTGAGCTCAGGAGTTCGAGACCAGCCTGAGAAAGAGCAAGACGTCGTCTCTACTAAAAATAGAAAAAAATTAGCCAGGCATGGTGGCATGTGCCTGTAGTCCCAGCTGCTCAGGAGGCTGAGGCAGGAAGATCCCTTGAGCTCAGGAATTTGAGGTTGGTGTGAGCCGGGCTGATGCCACTGCGCTCTAGCCTGTGCAACAGAGTGAGACTTTGTCTCAAAGAAATCTTTTTAGTTCGAATTAATGTTGAATCATGAAACTCCCTACAGCTCGTCCCAACTCCCCCTGCTTTAGAAGAACTTTGCCTGTTGTCAGAGTCTGCACCCACCGCCTGTTCAGCTCCTCCTGCCCCCGCCGTGCCAATGCCTGGAGAACTTTGAATCCTTTGGACTTGTCTTCAGGGAGCCTCCAAGGACTCCTCCAAACTTGGATGAGCGTCCCAGTTCCATACCTTCACAGCGCCCAGTCTGCTATCTGGACGGTGTCTGTCTCTGTCACCAGATCGCCAGCTGCCCGAGGGTAGCAGCCCTATCTGTCCTGCTCCCAGCTGTGTCCCTGTCCCTAGTAGGAAGCCTGGCACACAAGAGTTCCTTGGTAAATAACTGCTGAGTGGTGAACTGTCCTACCCTGGTCCTCGGGCCTTTTGCCTCTACTTCCTGCCCAGTCTGAAGGGCTGTAAGCTGAAGCTGGACTCCAGGCCAGGGAGTCTCTCCCTATCCCCTCCTCCAGGCCCCAGGTCCTGTTCCCCTCTCACTTGAGCCCTGGCCTGGGCCTCCTCAAGGCCTGAGAGGTCACAGAGAGCCTGGAGCATGTCAAGCTCAAACCTTCAGTTTCCAGAGTGCCCAGGGTGCCCTCCCACCTCAAAACTGAGACCACACAGCCACCCAGTGGTAATTTTTCTAAACTTTTGTTTATTTTTTAGCAATTGTCATGTTTAGAGAAGTAAATAACACATTTAAAAACCTTCTCAGGGCCAAAGGCTGCCAGAGTATTTATAAACACATGGGGTGGGGCGTGGCAAGACATGAGGGACTGGGGCTTTGGGACTTCTGGGATTCCACCCAGACCCCTGCCCCAGGCCCTGAGCCAGGCTTGGACGCTGATGCCAGCCACCAGGACTGTCCCAGCGGCCACAGCACGGGCTCAGGGAGCGTCGGGCAGCCTTGGGGCTCTGCTCAGTGGGCCTGGTGGTAGACCCTCTAGCTGACCTGCGGCCCTGCCTCCCACCTGGGGCTCCCCACGCCCCACAGGCCAGCTCAGAGGGGCCTCTGGGAAGCACCGGAGGACAGGGGCAGTATGGGGGACACAGGAGCTGGGACAGAGGCCGGAGATGACTTGGCCTGCCCGGGGCGGGATAGACGCACGCGCACACACACACAAACATACACACTGTACCTTCACAGAGAAATCGCAAGGGGGGAGATTTTGTGTGTGTGTTTTATTGTCTTCTAAGTCTTCATGTCTACGGTGTTATTTTTTGCTATTATTTTTTGTTTCTTCGACAGTGACATAAACTGAGGTAAACATCTGTGACCAACACCTCTCCTAAGGGGGCAAAGGGTCCCAGCCCGACCAGCAGAGGAGGCAGCAGCAGAGCCTGACCTGTGATCCGGTTCTGCCCTTGGGTCAGGCTTGTCACCACCCTCCTGCCCCCTCTGCAAATGAGGGCTGAGCTACATCACTACGGTCCCTTCCCGACTCTAACATACTAGGTACTACGACAGGGGAGTCAACTCCCAAACAGGATCTTAACAAAGAGAGGGGGGTGTGCACGCAAGGGACATCTACTGTGGAATCTCGCTTCCTTGTTATTGCAGGAGAGATCAGGATGTCGCGAGGCCTAAGGCAAAAGGAGAAGTCGCGGCTGGGAGAGGTGGCCCGGCTGGGCTCCAGGTGGGCTGGGGCAGTGATGGGGCCTTCTCTGAGACTTGGCCCTTGGTGGGAGGAGGGGTCTGCTACTTACCTGGCATGTGGAGGGCCCCATGCCCACGGGGGAGGTGGGGTCTTGAGAGGAGTGGGCATACCTGGGAGAGGGGGCCAGGCCCTGGGGCAACCGCACACTGTTTGTAAACTGGACCCGGGCAGGGCAGGGGGACCTATAGCCCTTGTTCAAGGTGGGAATGAAGGGTGAGCAGAGAGGTGGGGCTCCAGGCCAGAAAGTGATGGATGTCCACTCTGGCCAGCCTGGTCCACCAAGGAGGCCCCTCAAATGCCCCAGAACCCCAGGAGGGACCCAGGCAGGGGCGGCCCAGGACAGTTGCTAGGGCACTGTCAGGCACAGAGGCCAGCTTCACCTATGCTGAGGTTATTGTGGGGGTTCCAGGCCACTACAGAGAGGGCAGGAGGTCCCCATGAGGGAGCGCTGGGTGAGGCTGGTTCCTCCTGTCTGTTTTGCTGCCTGGGGGCCTGGACCAACCAGCAGGCACACCCTGCTGGATTCCCTGAGGGCGGGGGAAGTGCAGGCCTAGCCACCCTCTGACCACGGCCTGGTGAGAAACCTGGGCGGGGCGCAGTGGCTGAGGCATTGGGATGCACAGTCACAGGAACACACAGGGCTGCGCACACCTGTTTTCATACGTCCATGGTCCCCCGTTCTCGTGCCCACACACTCGGCTCCTGCCTCCTGCCGCTCCAGTACCAGAAACATGGTAGATTGAGGATGATGGGGTCAGCCTAGTGTTGGAGGGTGGCTTGTTTGACCCCAATAAAATCTCAGAAGAAATTCCTGGCGTAAGTCCCCTCCTGCCTGCAGGAAGCCCAAGATGCTCTGTCTAGGCTGGGGCAGTGAGGACTGGGAGAGGTCCCAGGGCCTGGAGAAGACCTGCACTTGTTCCTGGCCCTAAGGATGCAGGGCAGCGAGACCCCTGCCCCGAGACCCCTTCTATCCCGGGGACTTGTCAGGATAGTCCCTTGGGCGGGAGGGAAGGGGAGAGAGCTCTGCCTCGCAGTGGCTACTGGCCCACCGCAAGCTGCCTTCCTTACTGGGCTCAATGTCCTCACAGGTGGAATGGGGCCGTGGGGTCACTAGATTCTTGGGGCCCGTACTTACAAACACACCTATGCGACATCCAGACATTTGCTACATTTTCCAGGGCTTGGCGACTGCCTCCCCTCGTGGCCTTGCTCCCAGTCAGTACCTGGGGCAGGGGAGGGGCTTTAAGCCCCTCCCCTGCCCAACGTTTCAGTCCCTTTCAGTGCCCAGGGTGGGAGTGGGGTGGCCGGGAGTGCAGGAACTGGGTGGGACTGCAGGATGATCTGCCAGGAGTGTGAAGGGCCAAGAAGGAGCAACTAGTTGGGGTTCCAGGGCTCAGGGAGGTGTCCGGGAGTCTGGCCCCGCCGCTCCCTCGCTCCTGGCGGGAGTTGTGGGCGGGGCTCTGAATGCTCGGGTCCGCGGGGCGGGGCTCCTCTGGGCCGCGGCCCCGCCCACCAGGCGGCTTGGGAGGTCTTTGGTGGCTATCTCGCCAGCCCCAAGCGGACCGGACGGCCGGACCGCCGGGACCCGCAGCCAGCGGTCCTGCCTAGTCTACCCGCTACGCCCTGCAGCCCAGCGGGGGCCGGTCGCTTTCCTGCCGGCCGCCGGCACCGGCTCGGAGCAGCCCAGGGCGGCCCCCCGCTGCGTGCCCGCCCCGGGAGGGCGGCGGGGGCGGCTCAGACGCAGATCTCGATGGCCGTGGCCAACACCACCTGCCCTTTGCTCTTGTCCGGGCGGCCGTCGGTCCTGCCGGGGGGTGCCGGCGGAGCCAGGCCGGCCTCGGGCACGGGCACGGGCACGGGCACGGGCACCGGCACCGGCACCGGCACGGGCACCGGCCCGACGGCAGGGGGCGCGGGCCGGGAGCCGCTGCCGCTCTCGGTGAGCACCGTCCGCTTGAGCGGCCCGGGCGCCTCGAGCCGCAGCGGCCCGGCGGCGGGCAGGCGGTCCCCGGGCGGCTTGCGCGCGCGGTGCGAGGGCCGGCGCCGCAGCTCGGACGTGAGCTCGTGCTTGAGGAAGCGGAAGACCTCCTTGGCCGGTCCGCGGCGCTCGGGTTCGAGCGCCAGCAGCCGCTGGAACATGCGCAGCGCCGGCTCGGTGAAGCGGCGCCACTGCGACGGCAGCCCCGGGAGGCGGCCCCGCTGCCAGCGCACGAACTCCTCGAAGAAGGCGTCGGCGCCCGACGCCGCCTCCCACGGGAAGTTGCCCGTGAGCACGCAGAAGATGAGCACGCCGAAGGCCCACACGTCCACGCCCGTGTCCACCGCGAAGCCGTCGGCGCGGCCCGCCTGGCACACCTCGGGTGCCGTGTAGGGGATGGTGCCGCTGACGCGCTTCACGCGGCAGCCCACGCGGCGGGTCATGCCGAAGTCGGCCAGCTTCACGCGGCGGCACTCGCGGTCGAACAGCAGCACGTTCTCGGGCTTGATGTCGCGGTGCACCAGCTGCCGCCCATGCATGAAGTCCAGCGCCAGGCCCAGCTGCTGCACGCAGCGCTTCACCGTGTCCTCGGGCAGCCCGACCTGCGGCGGGGCGGGGCGCTCAGAGGTGGCCTTCCCCGGCGTCCCCTGCCCCAGTTCCTTCCCGTCCCAGCTGCCCACACCCCATCCCACAAGGCCCCGCCCGCTCCAGCTCCCTCTCCGTCCCGCCCATTCTTGCCTCCCACCCTTTCCTGGTAACCTCAGCGCCCCAAGGAGGAGCGCTCGCTGGTGCTGCGCTAAGCGACCTTTCAGCACTGTCTTCATCACACCATCGCGGTGGCTACTCCCCTGGGGGACATGGAGGTTCCAGGAGGTCTCATCACTTAGCCAGCAAATGGCAGAGCGGATTTGAACCTGGATCTTCCCCCACTCTCCTGCCAGCTCCAGGGTCACCTGCTCTGGGGCCTCCTTCCCAAGGGGACCTGACACCTCCCCTCTAGTGCAGTTCCAGAGGAAGGCGCTGTTGGACCGTATCCCCTCATTCTGGCTGTTTCCTTTAGTGCTTATCTCAATCTGATGTTGTCTGGAGCGGCTTGTTGTGGGTGTCTTTCCCCACTAGGACAGGGGCAGGGCCCTTGTCTTCACTGTGCGTCCCTGGCCCCCCACTAGTAACTGACATACAGTAGGCACTCAATACTTACTGATTGACCCCCCCCCACACACACACACCCTTCTGTCACTATGCTACCCTCCTAATACCTGTGGAGGGATGATGTCAAACAGGTCCCCAGCAGGCGCATACTCCTGGGCGAAGACGTAGCAGTCCTCCGTCTCGAAGACCACGTCAAAGACCTTGATGATGAAAGGGCTGGAGGACAGGCTGTTGGTGATGCTCACCTCCCGCAGGAAGTTCTTCAGCTTGGTTTTGTTCTTGTTCACAAACTTCAGTGCCATTTTGGTGCCTGATGAGAGTGACAGCAACGGCAGTGAAGCCCCCTCTCCCTGCCGTCCTGCACCCGGCACGCCCGTGCCTGTCTGCACAGCCTGTCCTAGGGACAAGGCACAACCTGGGCCCCAGCCTGCAGGACTGTCCTCATTTTCCAGGTGGAGACCCAGCAAAAGGAAAGGACTTGCCTAAAGCCCTGCAGCAAGGCAGGATCACCTGGGTCCCCTACCCCCGGCTGCACCCTCCATGACGGGGTGGTGAGGAGGACCTGCCGCATCCTCCACCTGCTCTCGTTTTGTCCTGCCACACTGTATGCTTATTTATCTTGTCTGTGCCCCTGAGCGCAGGGACCTCTGTCTTGTTCCCCGCTGCGTCTCTAAAGTCTGGCACGTAGTAGGTGCTCAGCAAGTGTCTGTTAAAGGGATGAATGAATAAGAAGAATGGAGATACTTCTAGACACACATCCCCGACTCTGGGCTTGGGCAGGCATCTGGGCCCACCTGGTGCAGCTGTGTAACAAGCATGCATGGGTCCACAGAGCACTCACGCATCGCAAGCCCTGCCTCCAGCACTTCCCATTTGCAAGCCATGCTCCATAAGGGGGCAATAATATTACCCTGTTTGACAGAGAAGGAAACCAAAGCACAGAGAGGTCAATCACTTGTCCAAGGTCACATAATAAGCAAGTAGCAAAGCTCAGGTGACCCTACTTCCAGTGCTCCTCCTGCTGCCCTCGGTTGGCACAGAGCCCCCTGCCCCAGCTGGCTGAGTGGGTACCACAGTGAGCCTCTGCCATGGGGGGGCACCCAGCTCAGTGGCTAAGCGAGAAGGCTCTGGAGCTGACCACTGGGGTTTCATCCTAGTTCAAACCCTCTGCAGCTTCGTGACCTTGGCAAAGTGACTGAATCTGTCTAAGTCTTACCGTCCTTATCTGAGAAATGGAGATGGCTATACTGACCCCACAGAGTCATCTCCCTCCACCATTTAGGTGTAGATCCTCATTCTGAGCACCCACCCTCAGCTCTCTGTCCACCTCCTTAGGGGCAGCTATTGTGGGTATGATGCTGATTTCACAAACACAGCTGCCAGCCCTGTCCTCTCCCCTGGGCTGCAGAGACCCCTGGGCATGTCCCCCAGCTTCCTTCTCTTGCCCCATCTGCCCGGTCTCCTCCTGCCTGGGCAACGTCAGGCCTCATCCTGTCCACCAGGCTCCTGGCTCTGCCTCCTTGCTGGCCTCCTGGCCCCATGGAGAGAACTGGAGAACCCCGGTCATGGCCCCCACCCCAACCTAAAACCCTGTCCCCTGCAGACACTGACCTGTGCCCTTGTAGGCCACCAGATCGACCTTCCCGTAGGTGCCTTTGCCCAGTTCCCGGACAAGTTCATAGTGCTTGGTGACGTCGCTGGCTGCCAGTGTGCGGAGGGTCAGCGCCTGCATGTCTTCAGTGAGAAGGGGCACGCCAGCACCAGGCCCAGGGCCGGTCCCCGGCCCGCAGCAGGGCAGGGAGTGGGGTGGCTCAGGCTCTGGGCAGCCCACGCTCATCTTCTCCCTGTTGGGGTGGTGGCATGAAGTGTGTCAGCAGGCCAGGGCTCTCCCCCCACTCCCCAGCACCCAGAAATCTTGAGGCTGGGCCCAGATGCCAGGCCCAAGATGACCACAAGGGGGCGAGAAGCATCCTCCCGAAAGGGCCGAGCCTGAGCCAGCATTCCCCAAGACAGTCACTGTCCCTGCCCGCGCACTTGGGTACCACCAGCCCATCTGCCTCATGCTGTCACCCACACGGCGTCAGGCAAGGCCCCTATGTTTATGTCACACAGACACAGCCAGATACTGAGTTCACACGAGTGCGCCCATTCACAAGCATCAATGAAGCACCCACTGTTTGCCAGGGCTGTCCAAAACCCTGGGGACAGACACATCGCTGAACACGCCTGAGAATCCCTGGCTTACACTCCAGAGGGAGCCGGGCAGTAAACACAGTGACACGTGAAGGGGAGGTCTGAGGCTGCGGCTGCCGCATCAAACACCTCGGCCACACGAGGCGGCCTGGCCACACGCCAACGCAGCCTGGCGGGGCCTCCCCCAGCGCAGACGCACACAAGGCACACACACTACAGCTGCAGTCCCGGCCCCCCCAGCCCCCTGCCCCCAGACACAAGGCCAGAGCACCCACCTCACAAAGACCTAACCCAGTGGCATCAGCCTAGCTCATAGCAACCTCAAAATCCTGGGCTCAAGGGATCCTCCCGCCTCAGCCTCCGAGTAGCTGGGACTACAGGCATGTGCCACCATGCCAAGCTGATTTTTCTATTTTTTGTAGAAATGGGGTCTCACCATGTTGCTCAGGCTGGTCTTGAACTCCTGACCTCAACAAATTCTCCCACCTCGGCCTCTCAAAATGCTGGGATTACAGGTGCGAGCCACCGAACCCAGCCTGGGACCTGACTCCTGAAGGCTCTGAGTGGGTGACAGTGAACTAACTCTCCATCTGGGGCCTTCATTTCTTCTTTTATCCCTTCTTATTTTCATTTTCCCACAGTTTTATTGAGGTATACTTGGTGTACAACAAGCTACATGTATATATAGTATATGATCTGATGAGTTTTGACACATGTATATATTTATGAGGCCCTCACTGTGATCAAATCATAGACATATCCATCACCCCAATGCTTCCTGCCGTCCCTGTATATGCCCCTGTCCCTCCCCAGCCCTGTCTTCCAGGCAGCCACTCTGGGGCCTTCCTTTCTTATCTGTCAAGTGGGGGGTGCGGGGGGAGCTGAGCAGTTCCCGGGTGCAGGTGTGCACGTGCACTGGCAGGAGAGGCCTCCAGCTGCTGGGTGCCTGCCTCCTGGTGCAGCCTCCCTCTGCCCTCGCCTCGCTCCCTTCTCCCTCTAACCCCAGATGCATCACCCTAGCACCCCAGACTGCCCCTCAGGCCCCCCCCCCCCCCCCCCCCAAGGACAGCCACCACAGTGCCATCTGGGAGGAGGCTCAGATTGGGAGCCAGACAGCCTAGGTCTAAATCCCCACTCTCGGTCACTTGCTAGCTGGATATCCTTGGGCAAGCTACTTCGTCCCCCCGTGCCTCAGTTTCCCCATCTCTAAGAAGCACATAATAACAGTACTTTCTCCCCATGGGCTGTTGTGAAGATTAAGTAAGTTAACAGACGCGAAGCGCCTGGTGCCCGGCACACAGTGGGTGTCTGCGGGTGCCAGTGTTGAACTGCTGCTAACATTGTTACTCCCTGCTGTCCCCGACTGAGCAAGGGCTGCTGGCCGTGGCCAGGGAGGGGAGCACAGAGTCCTCATCCTGGCCCAGCATCTCTCTTCCAGGCCCCAAGCACCCCCTGCACCCCCACCCCCCGCCTTCCCCTTCGCTCCAGCACGACCCAGCCTCCCACTTCACACGGAGAGGAGGAACATCAGGAGGAACTTCCTGGCCTCCCACCCAGCCCCAAACGGAGCTCCATCTGCATCGTCCTCTCAGCTGGCTGGGGAGGAGGCAGCCCTCCCCCCAGCTCCCACCCTCTGCTTCCTCGGGATCCTCTGCCCGTCACCCCTCTGCCCACCCCTTCCCTTCGCTCATGAGCCCGCCCATCTCCCCTACTCTAGCAGAACACCCACCACCCCCCTCCACCCCATCCCCCGCCCAGCTACTTACTGCCTTTGCTTTCCTAGTCATTTCAACCTGAACGGGTGCCAGGGACTGGCTGAAATGCCACATACTGTCCTCGGAGAGTCTAGTCTGTAGCCTGCCCCAGCCCACGTCACAGGCCCACGGCAGCCCGGTCCCGTGTGCCCTTCCTCTCTACCCTCGGCGGCGTGCTGACCCGAACGCAGACATGGCCCCTGTCGCCAGGTCTCCATGCAGTCCCAGCTCTGGCTGCACAGCACTGGGTCTGCCCTGGGCTGCCGTGGGGCGGCATCTCTCCGTGAGAGTCTCTCCCTGGGTTCAGGGGCTGGAGAAGATCTGCTCTTCCAACCGCAGTCAAACGTCCAGCCTGGGTGAGCAGGCTCCTGAGCTAGGAAACCGAGGCGACTGCCGCAACGCCAGCAGGGACGGGCACGGCTGCTCCTGTGCAGCATCCTCAGGCCAGCGTGTCCTTGGGCCCTTTCCGTGGAGTGTGGGGCTGTCCCCGGGGGGTTCAGATGAGTGCACAGCCCTCTTTGCCTCCAGCTCCTCCCCCGCCCGCCAGGGACAGACGCCGGCTGCTCTGCTGACCTACTTCTCCTGAGGTGTGTGGACTCCCCGAGGGCTGCTGAGGTGGGCGGGCCACGTGCGTGCAGCACATGTGTACACATGTGTGCAGCTCTCCCGCCTTAGGCTTTGGCCCTGCCAGGTCACTTCGGGCTCTTCTGCACCCGCTGGGTGCTGGACTGGCAGCTGCCAGTAGCTACCAGCCCTCCCTCCCCCAGGAACTGGGTGCCTGGCTCCTCCCTGCACCCTTGGCCTCAGCTGCCTGGGTAGGCTCTGGGTGGGGTGGGGCACAGCCATGTAGGTGGGTTTGGGCCCCGCATGTGCCCCTCCCTCCAGCTGCAGCCCCCGCTCTGCCCACTACCCCACACAGCTGCTCCACAGCTCTGGTGTCCCTTATTCCATGTCCTCACAGCTCCTGACCAACCTCTCCTGCCTGTTTCACTCTCCCGGCCTCATTATTCTGAGCTCCCACTCCTCCGGGAAGTCCTGGAGGGGTAGTCTCAGCTGTGTCCCTCTCTGTCCCATCAATGAGCCAAGAGCTCCCCAGAGACAGGGGCTAGACCAGGTTCAACTCTCTCTTTCCTTGGTTCCGTAGGGTCCAGTTTTGGGGTTCTCCCCACCACCCCTCCTTCCCCCTTCAGGCCTATTCTCTGCAAGGTGCTAGCAGGAGACAAGGAATTAATCCACACGCCTGCGCGTCATCCCCCAGGTACACGCTGCCTCTGACCCAGTTCTGACACACGTGACTTGAGAGGCGCAGTGGGGAGTGACGGGAACAGCACGGGCCTTGAGGCTTGCAGGATTGGCCTTGATCTTAACGTGCGCCACTTTTTAGCTGGGTGACCTTGAGCAAGTCACACCACTTCTCTGAGCTTCAGCTTCCACATCCACATGATGAAGAAAACAGTAACAACAGCAGTAATAATAATGGCACCAACATTTACAGGACGTACGGCATGCCAGTCCCTGTTCTAAGGACTAACTCTCTTAATCTTCACAACTCTAAGAACCAGGTATTATTCTCATTGCCACTTTGGAGAGGAGGAAAGGAAAGCACAGAGACTATGCAACTTGCCCAAGGTCACACAGCTAGCAACGGCATTGGCTCCAAAGTTGGTGCTTTTAATCACTGTGCTTTCCCAAGGATGCTGGGAACATCTCCCCCCATCCGTTAGTAGCCAGGTAGGGAAGAAGAGGAGTCTCAGTGGGAACTTGATCCTCGAAGTATTTTATCATCACTTTCGTCACTGCACCCACTTCCAGCAGCAGCTGTGGGCTTGATGGCTGTGAACTTGCCAACACCCGGCAGGGGAGGCCTCTGCTGACCTTGTTCAAGCCATGCAGTTGGCCCCGCACCCGGCCACACTCAAGCTGACTGTGCTGCTGGGCCCCACCTTGCACCTCAAGCATGTGTCCTCACTGGCCCCCAGGGAGGCCTCCACCTGCTATCTGTGCTGCTGAGCGAGGGTGGGGTCTCCCAACTTCACAGCAGAAGTTGTGGCTCTGCCACATGCTGGGAGGGCCACCATGGTTGGGGAGGGTTTCCCAAGGGAGGGGCAAGACCGAACCACCTACCACTTCCTCTTGCCGGGCGGCTGGAGCTGGGTGCCACCCGTATGCAACTGCAGTGACCTCATCACCCAGCTCAGGCCTACTTTGGAACCCCAGTTCCCCCCCACACACACAGCGCTGCTGGCTTGGCAAAGTTTCACTCACTGAGGGCTCACAAGAACCCTAAGACGGGGGCAAGATGGTTCCTAACTTTAAAAAACAGCTTAATTGAGGTGTAACTTACATACCACAAAACTCACCCATTGAGTGTACAATTCAATGATTTCAGTAAATGTACAGAGCTGTGCAACCCTCGCCACGGTCGAGCGATGCTTTCTGTGTTACAGACGAAGCACAGAGGCCCAAGAAGTTGGTGACCTGCCCACAGTCGTAGCAGAGACAGCCACTGTCCACCAAAAATGTGTGTTTCCTCTTCTCTACTACAAAGTCGCTGCTGGAAAGTGGCTGTCCAGCAGGGAACTACGTTCTCAGCCTCCTTTGCATCTGGGGCAGCCACGTGACTGCCTTTCCCCACGGGGCTGTGAACAGAAGTGGTGTGTGTCCCTGCCTGTCTGGGGCTTCCAAGAACTGAAGAAGCTTCCCTCTAGTCTCTCTTCTTCTGCGTGATGGCTTGCTATAGAGCACTGCAAACCCTGAAAGGTGGTGAAGACAGGAGGAGCCTGTCTAGATCCCCAAATCATGATGAGGAGGATCACCCACTCTTCACTGTCACGAGAGCCAGAAGGAAACTTCCATTGCGTTAGCTGCTGAGATGGGGGCTTGTTTGTTTCAGCAGCAGGCACTGCCCCAACTCAGAGGTTACATTGTAGGTAAGCAAAAGAGCTAAGATATGACCCTCATTGTGTTCAACTGCCCGGAATGTGGCCAGAGAAGGCTAACCAGGATAACATTGGGGACCAAGTGACTAGAACCCAGTGATAGGAGTGGGTGGAGGGTGACCAGCCTGCAAAGAGAAGGGGGCCTGCTCTTATCCTGTCTTGCAGGAGGAAAATCACCCTGGCAAATGTTTACTGAGCATTTAACACATGCCAGGTGCTGTGGACTCAATCATAGAATAATCACTGCAACCCTGGGCAGTAGGTACGACTATTATTATCCTTGTTTTACAGAAAGGGATACTGCTATGGTTTGAATGTCCCTCTAAAACTCATGTTGACATTTAATTGCCATTGTAACCGTATTAAAAGGTGGGACCTTTAGGAGATGGTTCAGCCATGAGGGCTCTGCCATGATCTCAGGAGAGGGTTCCTTAGAAAAGAACGAATTTGGCCCCTTTTGGCCAGTCCCTCCCTCCCTCTCTCTCTTTCCTTTCCACCATGGGAGGATATAGCAGAAGATCCTTACCAGATTCTGGCACCTTGATCTTGGACTTCCCAGCCTGCAGTACCGTGAGAAATACATTTTTGTTCATTATGATCACCCAGTCCGGGCTATTCTGTTACAGCAGCACAGAATGGACCAGGACAGATGTGGAGGCACAGAGGGACTGAGCACCTGGCCAGGTGAGTAGTTAGCAGTGCTGGGACTGACCTCTGGCCATCAGGCCTCAGAGCCCACGCTCTTCTGCACTGTGTCCTGCGAGGCCCCTAAAGCCAGATCAGACAGGCAGCGACTCAAAATAAGATGCAGCAGGGCGGAAGTGCGTCCTCGCTGCGCAGTAGAAGCAGAGGCTGGATGCTCATCTGTTGGGGAAGCAGTAGGGACGAGGCCGGATCTAGTGATGCCAGCCAGGCCTTTCTGGTTCTCTCTCTGGGATGCTAAGATCCTCTGCCCCCATGTCCAGCCCCCTCCCTCAGGGGCGCTGCTGTGCCCCTGGCGTGGGCAAAACTCCAGGGGTATCCTTAGCAAAGCCCCGGCCTGGAAGGATGCCACTGACTGGTCACTGCTCTTCACTTCACAAATCCCTGTGAAAAACAAACGCAGGCTTGTGATGGTATTCCAGGCCCCAGGGGGCGGACAGGGAGCACCTCTGACCGCTCTCACCTGCTTCACTGTGCTCCTCTGTAAAGCAACGGGGCTGGGGCCTGTGTGACCGAGCCATGCTCCACCCCTCCACATGCCCTCGCCTGCCTCTACGTCCCTCCCCCAGTCCTTCTGATGTATGTGGTTGGAGAAACTGTTTTACGATCAGATTTGATCCAATCCTTGACTCGCTCACCCATTTCCCATGGTTGCTCGAATGGGCACATGATGTTTCTCCCGCTCAGCCCTAATGTCCCTTGCCTTGGTAATGGCCCTCTCTCACCCATGTGGTTCAGCACGGGTGTCTCCACCCAGGTCTGGCCAACTAGTGGACCCATCCCATCATCTGCCAGGCCACTGTGACTGGTTCAGAGATGAACAAGTGACCAAAGGTGACCCACAGAGATCTAGCCCTAGGACTTTTGCTATAGCCATCAGGAAAGAGGTATCCTCTCACCTTGGGATGCAAAACTAGGGGACAAAGGTCTGGAGCTGCTGGGGGTTGGCTTTGCCACCATGCAGAGGGGGTGGGGGGACCCCCTGGAGAATAAACCAACAAAGCTAAATAGAGATAGCTAAATAGAGAAAGGTGGAGAGATTTCTGATGACTTTGAGCCCAGATCCAGGCACATCTAAAGCCAATTATGCTCAACATTTGTTTCATGAATGAATACACTTCCTTTTTGGCTTAACTAAGCTCGTTTGACTTGGGTTTATGTAACTTGCAACCCACTCGGGCCAGGCACTGTGCTGGGTGTTGGCATGGGGTGTAGGTTAGAGCAGTACACCAGACAAATGGGAATGCGTCTACAAAGCAGGGTGGCAGTGAAAACACGGACACAGGACAATAGTCAGTGCTCCAGCATTTCCAAGGAGGGTCCTGGCAGTGGGGATCAGGGTGGCTTCCGGCAGAAGGTGACGCCTGAGTAGGCCTTGAAGGGGATTAACCACCCAGCAAGAAACCCAAGAACTCCTTGAAAGCAAGCCCCATCCATGCCTTAATCATCTTGCTATTCCCAGCACTTAGCCAGGGTGTGACAAATGCCAAGTGATTAATTCTCTACGTGTTTGGGAAATTGTAACTTTTTATATCTTGGCTTTCCTGAATGTGACCCTATAGGGACATAGCTATTTTCTCAGGGACCTGCGTGAAGTATCATTCGCACCATTTTACAGATGCAGAGTCTGCTGGCCGGGAAGGAACAGTTATTGGCTCAAAGGCACGTAGAGTGGCAGGGCTGGGCTAGAGGCTGGAGCACCCATGGGACAAGGTGCTGTCTCCCTCTAACAGCCCCAGCCCCAAGCACAGCACAGATGGGAGTGGCTGTGAGTAACCCTGGTCACTGTGAACAGAGAGGCTGGAGTGCTGTCATGAGGCTGACGATGATGACAGAGAGGAAAGTGATGATAAATTGTTAACACTTAGGGAACCCCTGTCATATGCCAAGTGCCTCATGTAAGTGAACTCATTGAATCCTCACAATATCCTGTGACATGGGGACTATCATTGGCCCCAATTTACAGATGAGGAAACTGAGGCACAGAGCAGTCATGTCCCTTGATCAAGATCATCCATCTAGTAAGTGGCAGAGCCAAGATTCAAATCCAGGCATCATCACTCTGGTGTCCAAAAGCTTAACCACTATGCTTTGCTGTCTCTAAAATGATACAGTAAAAATTGCTATTTATTTTATCATTTATCATTTTATTATTTTACATTGCTGCTGCCATTCAATCTTCACAGCAACCCATTTTGTAGATAAGGACACTGAGGGTCAGAGGGGTTAAACAACTTGCCCAAAGTCATTCAGCTCCTGAGTAGCAGCGCCAGGCACTGAACCCTGAACATCCCCCTGCTCTGTCTCCACTTCTCTACTCTTGGTCTCAGGTTCACAGCACCAGGCCTCCCTCCAGCCCCATAGTCTTC
This sequence comes from Mirza zaza, assembly GCA_008750895.1. NCBI lineage: Eukaryota > Metazoa > Chordata > Mammalia > Primates > Cheirogaleidae > Mirza > Mirza zaza. The sequence goes on from VSMD01040546.1 coordinate 19,984, forward strand.
AGCACCACAGGCATGGACAGCACCCAGGCCAGCCCAGCACCAAGGGCAAGGTGGGAAGTGGCTGCAGGAGCGCAGGGGGCCAGGCAGGAGGAACAGCAGCAGAACTGGAACTCAGGCCCCCAGGGTGGAAAGGTACATACGAATATGCTGCCATTCATTTATCCAAACTCCTACTGTAGAGACTGGGGTGGTGGCTACCCTCTCGCTACTACTGTAAACAACGTATGGAAGCCTTGCACGGAGCTGTTTTGCAGTGCACAGGTGTATCTGTATGATAGAATCTATAAATAGGCTTGCTGGGTTACAGTGTGGGTGCATTTGGAATTTCTGGAGAGTGTCCAATGACCCCCAGAGAGCTGTGCCACTGGCCTTCCCCCAGCCACATAGGAGAGGGAACAGAGCAGCTGCCCCCAGCTCCCTGGCCATCTCTGGGCCTCTGTATCACTCTGGGATGAGGCCAGACAGTCTCAGGTATTTAGTAAGCTACCTTGAAATGAAGGGAAATAAGGTTTCTCATGTGCATGTATTTGCATAAAATAACTTTAGAATCAACACCAGACATTAAGAAAGGTGTTTGCCACCCTGGCCACTCATCATCACTCACTCCCACTGGTCATCTCATCACCTCTCAGCTTCTGCAGTAAGTACCTTCCTAGCTGGTCCCCCCCCCCCCCCACAGTCCATTCCTGACACAGCAGCCAGGGAGTGTTACATTACCCCCAGGCTCAGCACCTTCCACAGGCTCCCATCTGGTTCCAAAGCCCTCCATTGACCTTCTGACCTCCCTCCCCACACCCCACTCAGCATGCTGGTCTCCCTGCTGTCCCCTGAACATGCCAGCCTCCTGCCTGGGGGCTGTTCCCTCTGCCTGGACACCTCTACCCTCCGATAGCCACACGGTTTCCTCCAAGTTCTGTTCAAATGACATCTTCTCAACTGGGGCCGCCCTACTGCACTCCCGACCCCCATACCCTGCTCTGTGTTTTCCCAGTAGAACGTATCACTTTCTAATGCATTATGTAACTTGCCGACTTCTGACATCTATCCTGACTGTCTCTTTTCCCCCAGTCGAACAGAAGTAGCTGGAGGGTAGGGACTTTGCTGTCTGGCCTAGTTCACTGCTGCATACCACTGTGGCTAACACGGTGCCTGGCACCTAGTAGGCACTTAATAAATATTTGTCCAATAAATGAATGAACAAATGACCTACTAGGGAGACGGGTGGGGACCGAGAGAACAGAGGAAGGGTAGGAATGAAACTTTTCACTCGGTACGGTCCTATTGGGTCCAGGGAGCAAAAGGAACCAGATGTGGTTGGGGACCAGACAAGGCCAAGCCCAAGTGCCAGAGGAGGTAGCACCTCTCTGTCCACCTGAGGGCTGGTGTCTCCTGAGAGGGACCAGAGGAGGATGACTGGTCCATCTTGGCTGCCCTGAATGCCCACAGTGGGCCACTGTGCTCAGGAATGTGGGAGCATCTGGGAGCCCCCTAACACCCTGCCTGAAGAGGAGCCTCCCTCTATGTCCCCAAAGTGGATGTCCTAGCCTGGCTCTCTGCCTCTTAAGACCTCGCCTGAAGGATGTCCCCAGCCTCCCATTGCCCCTGGGCTCAGCTCTTCAGTACAGAAATCTGTCTGCCTGCACGTGGACTCCTCTATTCACTGCCAGGGAGCAGGGGACCCAGAGCTGCTTGGAAAGACTCTGGCCTGTGCCCTGGGCGTCAGGGAGCCCTGGCCAGCCCCTCTCCTCCTCAGTCTTCCAGTCTATGAAGTGAGCTGGTTCTTATTCCTTCGTGGGTCACCATAAGGCCCAGGACCTTCTCCCCTGAAAAATGTCCCCACGTAATACATGCATTATTCTACACTCAACATCAGCGGGGCTGGGGCTCTAGATAAGGCCTCTTCGTCTCCTCGGTCCTTCGACACAAATCGGACTCCACCAAACATTCTATTCTGGTTCAAGAGGAAGAAGAGAACATTCTCAAATCTCCTCCTCAGAGGGCACAGATTCAGGCTCCACCCCTTAGCTGTGTGACCTCGGGCAGGTTGTGCCACCTGCCTAAGGCTCAGTTTGCCCATCAGCGAAATGGAGCTGAGAATGCCCGTTTAACATGATGGGCACAAAGCAGATGCTCAGCAAGTTTGCTGGACGCTGGGGCCCTTGCTTCTGCCGTTGACCCTGCAGGTGAGCTTGGGTGAAGCCGCACCCTCACTGTGCCTTGGTTCTCTGTTCTATAAGTGAAGACCATTCAGCTCGGCTAAATCTTACCCTTAGGACCCACTGGAGCCAGCAGGGGCTGTGGGGATCGTCTGACCCAGCGCCCCCATTTCCCAGGATTAAGCCTCAGAAACCAGAACCCAGTATCCTCCTCACTGCCCTCCCCCGCAGGGGCAGCCTGGGTTCCCTGTGCTGTGAGGCCCCATGTTCGGCTCCAGGCCCTGCCTCAGCCTCCCCTCCTAGCTGGTGTACAGTGCGCCCCTTTCTCGGGCCACATCCTTGGTGGCTATTAATAGCCTGTGACGCTGCCTGCCTGCAGCTGGTGCCCAGAGCCAGAACAGGCCTCCAGTCTCTTCTAGCCCACCCCAGCAGGGCCCTGGAGGAGGTGGAAGCCCTGGGCCTGGCCCTCCTGGCCACTTGAGGGCCCAGGGCCCAAGGTGACCCCTGGGGGAGTGGGGGGGCAGTGAGCCGGAGAAGTCTTCCCAGCCTAGCTGCACGGGGGAGGCTGGCGCTCAGGGGTGTCAACAGGAGCGGAGGGCCAAGAGCACATGGTCACCCACCACTGGCTGACAGGCCAGGGGCCTTGGCTGGGTGTCCACCAGGGACAAGTGGTGGCTCCAGAGAGCCAGCTGAGCGAGCTCCCAGGAGAGATGGGCCCTTCCTCAGCTGCAGCCCTCACTCCCTGCCCTCCCCAAGCTCCTGCGCAGGTGCGGGTGGTGCAGCCACTCATAGCCGGGAGGCTTTGGGCAGGCCACTTATTGCCTGTGGGCCCCCACCTCCTCAGCAGCGACATGGGGACAACAGTGGTGCAGGCTGAAGTATTATCAGCGATAGCCGACACTTACAGACAGCTTAAAGTACAAGCACTTAATATATATTGACTCATTTGAACCTTGCAACAATCTGAGGACGAGCTGCTATTATTATTTCCATGACATCTCTTACAGCGGTGGTCCCCAATCCCTGGGCCGTGGCCTGTTAGGAGGGGGCTACACATCGCCGCCTGGGCTCCGAGCCACCTGACCTATCCGTGGAAAAATTGTCTCCCATGAAACTTAGGAACCCGGGGCCGCACGGCAGGTGAGTGGTGGGCAAGCGAGCCAAGCTTCGTCTGTATGTACAGCCGCTCCCCACTGCCTGAGCCCCCCCTTCCCTGGCCCGTGGAAAAACTGTCCTCCATGAAATGGTCCCTGATGCCAAAAAGGTTGGGGACTGCTATCTCACAGCTCAGGAAACTGAGACTCAGAGAAGGGACGATTCAGTTGTATGTCCAATGTCACACAGCTAGGAAGTGGCTTAGAGGTGATCTGTCTGGCTCCAGAACATTTAAGAAATATGTGCTGAGCACCTACTATGTACTTGGCACTGTTCCTGGATCTGGAATACACTTGTACTCGTGAACCAAACAAACAGCCTTGCCCTCGAGGAGCTCATACTCTAGGCTGGAGGCAGACAGTGACAGAGATGGCAAGAGATGTGTGTGCGACAGTGAGATGTCCTGAAGGGAAAGCTGTGTGGGGCAAGGGTGAGGACGCTGTCGGGGTGGTCAGGGTGAGCCCCGGTGAGAGGGCTGCAAGGACGTGGGCGCCGCAGGGGACAATGTGGAGTGTGGAGGCCCGGGGTGGGGTGGCTGCCAAGTGGTGGGTGAGGGGGTGGGGGCAGGAGACAAGGGTAGAGGTGAGAAGGGCTGGCCCATCTTACGAGCCAATGTAGGACGCATGGAGGCCACAGCGGGAGACCTGGCTTTCACTCCAAGTGAGATACATTCCCAACCCCAGGCCCGCATAAACTCTTCCTAAAGCCAGCCCGTGCACCGGGCCCTGGGAGGTGGAGAGACAGCACAGACCTGGCCTGGGCCTTCCACTCAGGGACCCTGAGGCCAGCCACAGTGGCACTGCACCACTGTCCTTGGAGCAGGGCGGAGGAGGGGGTACGGGAAGACCAAAACTTAGAACAGCTTGGACTCAGCCCTAGAAAGTGAGAACAAGAAGGAAGTTTAGTCCAGTCCTCCCCTGGACAGAAGGGTAAACTGAAGCCTAGGGAGCAGCCCTCCCCCAAGAGTCCTCAGTGAGACCTGTGCCTAGAAACCTGGACTTTTGCTCCTGGGCAACTAGGACAGTGAAAACAGGTTTTTGGTGGCTGAATGCCTCTAGCACAGGGTGAGGGTGTGAGATGGAGCTAGGAGTGGAAAGTAGGAGCAAGCTGGAGAAATTCGGGCACACTTTACCACGGAGCACTACCAATCCCAGATGGACGCTGCTCTGTGCGTGTTCTAAGCTGGCCATGGGGGAGGCAGGGAACACGCACATGGCAGAACACACGAAGGTCACCCACTAAGCAAACATTTTTCTAGCCTCTATCCTGGGCCTGCAAACCCAGATGGCAGCAGCAGGGGCCAGTGGGTCATATAAATAGAGGCTTCTGGGGGAGGCCCGGGGCCAGAGCCACAGCTTCCTCTCTGCTGTGAGCAGAGGCCTGTGGCAGAAAGGCTGGGGAGATGTGCGGAGCAGAACACAGCCGGGGCCCAGGCTGGGTCCTCCTTTAGGCTGGCCTTGCCCTGTGGACTGTGTGAATGGTAGAAAGGTGGACAGAATCTTCCCTGAACCCCAGATATAGAAACGTCAGCCCTTAGCCTCCATTTTTTTAATCTACTAAAGTGGGGCTAACATCCCCTTTCTGCTCAGGGCTTTTGAGGACATATATTAACAGCAAACCCTTCATGGGTACTAGATGCCATTCATAGCACCCTACAAACATCCATTTGTGTACTCCTCAAAATGACCCCACAAAGCAGATACTAATATCATCCCCCTTTTCTATAGATGAGGCATCCGAGGCACAGAGAGGTTAAGCACCTTGCCCAAGGTCACACAGCTAGAGATTGGGTCTAGAGCTTGTGCTTTTTACCACTAAGCCGTGTCAACTGTGGGTCCCACTGTGCCTCCTAGAGACACTTGGGGTCAGGGCTGGCAGGCACCTGAGCTGCAAAGGTGGGAGGGTCTCCTCCCTGCAAGGCCTGGAGCCCTGGCTTAGAGTCAGAAGCCCCTTCCTGCTCCGGCAGGGGCCCTAACAGACTCAGGAAAGCTGCCTTGGAGGCAGTGGGGGCCAGGAGCCGCGCAGCCTCTCTGGGGCCGGGAGGAGGAGGCAGCTCTGTCCTGTCCAGCACCACTCCTGCCCTGTCTCCCTACCCCTCAGGGCCATCTCAATGCCCAGAGGCAGTTGGAACATTCTGGGCCCCTCCAGTGACTGCCTAAAGCCACAGGGAAGGAGTGCTAATGCGGTGGGAAGTCACAGCAGGTCCCCTGGCCTTGCATCAGCTCATCTGCATACCCCAGCAGGGTGTGACAGAAATACTAAGAGCAAACACTTAAGCAGCAGGCACAGCTAAAAGCACTTTACCTGTAACAGATTCATTTAATCCTCACAACAACTTTAGGAGGTAGGAGCTATTATTATCTCCATTCTGTACCAGAAGAAACTGAGGCACAGAGGGTAGCTGACTTGCCCAAGGTCACGCAGCGAGTGAACAGTAGAGGTGGGATTTGAACCCTGGCAGCCTGCTGCAGGTTTCACACAAACCTTTGGTGGTCCTCGGAGCTGGGCTCCAATCTCTGCTCTGGGGCTAAGGCCGTGCTGTTCTCAGGGCTAAATGAGAAAGCGATGTCCAGTGCCTGGCACAGAACGCTTGACATTGAAAAATGCTCCACTGCTTCCTTTCCAACTCTGACATCACAGGGTTTCCCGAGCAGGGGCTGAGTGGCAAGTCTGGACCTGTTCCTTCCCCAGGTGTGGCCAAGCTGTGGCAGGGGCAGGGAAGGGTGGGTGAGCGGGAAGGACGAGAGGGGACTTCAACCAGCCCTTCAAGCCCAGCTGCCACTGCTTCCTGGAGCTGGAAGGGGGAGCAGGGCAGTTGGGGATGGGGGAGTGGGGGGTTGGGGAGAGCTCTGGCCTGGGGCAGAAAGCCTCTGGGAGCCACCCCAGGAAAAAGCCCAGAAAGCACCACTCCTGGGAAGCAGAGGCTGCCAAGGGCCTTAACTACAGAACCAGGCCACCCAGAGTCCCCCCTCAGGCAGAGCTCCAGGACAGGCTCAGGGAGGGCCCTCGGGCTCTCAGCCTTGTACCCTCCTCCACCCTCCCTGCCCAGAGCAGGGGCAAGCTCCATGTTCTTGACTACATGCTACTGCCTCTCAAAGACCCCTGCCCCTCCCTGGGGATAGTCCCACAAGGATAGCCACCAAGCCTTAGTCATCCACCTGCTGAGGCCCCTTTTAATAAGGCCCAGCAGTTATGGAGCCCTTTTGATGGGGCAGCCCCTGTCCCAGGCCCCTCTCATAATTTAGCCTGCTTAACCCTTTGCACTTGGATGTCGAGTGTGGATAATGTTGAGTGGATAATGAGAAAAAAGCAAGCGAGTGCAAAGGGTTAATACCCCGACTACCCTCGGGGTATTATCCCTGTTTTACAGATATGTAAACTGAGGCCCAGAGAGGGTAAGTGACCTGCCAAAGGTCTCACAGCAGCTAAGTGAGATTCCAACCCGGGTAGAGTCCAGAGCCTGTGCTCTCAACCATGGTGTTCTGCCATCACTTTAGAGCTCAGGCTACAGCAGACTTTTGTCCAGGAAGAGGGCATACTCTCTTCCAGGGCCATGCCCAATGGCTGGGGCCCACTGCTGGCCCCTGGCCCAGCTACAGGGCAACACAGATCAAGATGTTTCATTAATCTTTAGGGAATGTGATATTTTTGAGTGACTCCTGCATCTAAGCCCCACCCCTCCTACCTGACCAAAACTTAGAACAGCTTGGACTCAGCCCTAGAAGTGAGAACAAGAAGGAAGTTTACAGCCAAGGAACCTTTAGTCCAGTCCTCCCCTGGACAGAAGGGTAAGCTAAAGCCTAGGGAGCAGCCCTCCCCCAAGAGTCCTCAGTGAGACCTGTGCCTAGAAACCTGGACTTTTGCTCCTGGGCAACTGGGACAGTGAAAACAGGTTTTTGGTGGCTGAATGCCTCTAGCACAGGGTGAGGGTGTGAGATGGAGCTAGGAGTGGAAAGTAGGAGCAAGCTGGAGAAGTTCGGGCACACTTTACCACGGAGCGCTACCAATCCCGATGGACGCTGCTCTGTGCATGTTCTAAGCTGGCCATGGGGGCGGCAGGGAACATGCATATGACAGAACACATGAAGGTCACCCACTGAGCAAATTTTTATTTTTCTAGCCTCTATCCTGGGCCTGCAAACCCAGATGGCAGCAGCAGGGGCCAGTGGGTCATATAAATGAGTGAACAGGTCAGGTGGGGCCTGGGGCAAGCTGGAGGGCATGGGTCCTATCCAAAGAAGGTGGCCATTCTTTTTTTTTTTTTTTTTTTTTTTTTTTTTNTTTTTTGAGACAGAGTCTCACTTTATTGCCCAGGCTACAGTGAGTGCCGTGGCGTCAGCCTAGCTCACAGCAACCTCAAACTCCTGGGCTCAAGCAATCCTGCTGCCTCAGCCTCCCAAGTAGCTGGGACCACAGGCATGTGCCACCATGCCCGGCTAATTTTTTCTATATATATTAGTTGGCCAATTAATTTCTTTCTATTTATAGTAGAGATGGGGTCTCGCTCTTGCTCAGGCTGGTCTCGAACTCCTGAGCTCAAATGATCCGCCCACCTCGGCCTCCCAGAGAGCTAGGATTACAGGCGTGAGCCACCGCGCCCGGCCGAAGGTGGCCATTTTTTGGCTCCGAGCTGCTCCACCATCTGATTTTTCAAGAGGATCCAAAAATCAGCATTTGTATGTAAAGTCTCCCAATATCTTTTTTAGCACTGACAACAAAAATAAACATGTAAAATATACTGGTGCTGGGCTCAGTGGCTCACACTTGTAACCCTGGCCACTCGGGAGGCAGAGGTAAGGGGATGGCTGGAGGCCAGGAGTGTGAGACCAGCCTGGGCAACACAGCGAGATCCCATTTCTAAAAAAAAATTTTTTTTAATTAGCCAGGCATGGTGGTGTGTGCCTGTAGTCCCGGCTAGTCAGGAGGCCAAGGCAGGAGGATCGCTTGAGGCCAGAAGTTCGAGGCTTCAGTGAGCTATGATCACGCCACTGTACTCCAGCCTGGGTAAAGGAGCGAGACCTTGTCTCAAGAAAATAAAATAAATAAATAAATAAATAAAAACCACTAGATCCACAGAAAGCATCTGGAGGCTGTATTTTACAGCACGTGCTACACAACGTGCTGGGCTCTGGGTTAGAAAATGCTGACGAAGTATGAACAAGACAAACACAGTTCCGGTCTCCTGGGGCTCAAAGTCTCCATGTGGAGACACTCTCACAGTGGTGTAGACACATGCCACCATCTCCAAGCCACCAATTCATCAACCAGTCAAATTTAGCTCTCTACTATGTGCCAGCCCCGGTCAGCTCAAAAAGGGAGGTGGAGGCAGAGAGCGGCTTCCGAGCTATTCTAGAGTGGAGCTTTTCAGGTCAGGGGAGTGGCACGTGACAGAGGGGAAGAATTAGAGGACATGGAGGAGATGAGCCAGGAGCAGAAGAGGGTGACTGAGGAGCAGGAGGTGATGCCTGGGGCCAGACTGCAGAAGGCTGTGAGTGCGGACTCAATGGGGAGCCACCACAGCTCAGTGAGGAGGGGAGGTCCTACTCCCTGTTCCCCTCTGGCCTAGTAGCGGTGTTCGTTGGTCACGGTGACTCAGATTGCTGCTTTGTTAGGCTCTAGTTCCACTGCCTTGCCTGTGGGGTGTGCGACAAGGTCCCGGGCTCCTGTAAACCCACTGGGGGCAATGAACTCCTCCAGAGACGGGTAGGACACACCTGGACGCTTCTCATGGCCCAACTTCCATCTGCATCCGCCCTGCCAGCTGCAGAGCAAGTGGCTTGCTCTCTGCCAGTGTCTCTGGGAAATGTCACACGTTTGCCCAAGGTCGCCCAGTCTTCAGGGCAGCTGGCTCCCCCACAGCCTGTGGCAGGGGGCTGCCTCAACTGTCCTTAAATTTGCAGGAGGGGCTGCCAGCGGTCTGGCCTGAAGCGCCCCTCACGCTCCTCTCCTACTGGTCACATCCTCACCCTTGAGTCAACGCCAGCAGCAGATGGGGGTGGGGACACTTGGTGCTGGGAAGAGGGGAGAAGATGAATCAGCTGCCCAGGCTCAGTGCTCCCAAGTCTGCAGCAGGATGGGGACCAGGTGCCTCAGGTGTGGGGTCAATAACTGGTCGGCCAGATCTGACCAGCTCCACCTCAGCTGGCCCAAAAGGCTTGGCCTGGGCAAATTGAGAACAGCCCATCAGGGCTGAAGTGGGAAAAAGGACCCTGCCTCCACTGCATAGTCCACCACAGATACTGGCTGAAGGTGTGCTGAATGAATATCTAAACAAAGGAAGTACTGGTGGGGCTCCCTGTACCCAGGGCCCTGCCTTCCTGAGCCTCAATTTGCTTATCCATTAAATGGGTTCAGCATCACTGCTCACCTGCAGACAGCTCAGAGAGAAGAGATTGGGAAATCCCAGCAGCTCAGTGTGGTCCAGCCCCTTCTCAGGCTCTCTGATCCAGAATTTCAGGGTACAACAGCCCCCAGGGCCTCTTAGCTTCCCCATGAGCTGCAGGGTCCCCAGGGTTCAGGACCTCACTGAGGGCCAGGCTGGGGTACTGCTTTGTGTATTACCTGGAAAGCTAAAGCGAGACCCCGGACTTGCCCCTGGGCAGTCTAGGACACACTGACCCAACCTGGTTTGGCCCCGGGTCTTTCTTTCTGAGATCAGGAGAAGGGAAGGCCTTGGGCTTGCTGTCCCTGGGACATATGGGGACAGAAAGGTGCCCTGACCCCAAATGGCTTCTTCATCTAGACTACCTCCCCTCCCCAGAAACTAGCACCTCACTTTGGGAAGGGCTTGTCCCCTTCCTATCCCGCACGCAGGGAGCACAAAGTATGGCCTGGGTGAAGACCCCCACTGTGCCCTGGGTGGGGGGCAGCAGAGAAAATAAGGGATTCCCACCCATTCTCTCAAACACACCCCTTCCCTGCTCTGTCACAGACAAAGACACACACCCGAAACCCCAGTCATCACCCTGGGCCACATACTGCAGGCCCTCTCACCTGTGGACACCCCCAAATTTTCTCCTCCCATGGGGGACTTCACTTGAGAACTCAGCCTGGCCTTGGGGTGAGGGGTACATAGACTCCAAAGACCTAGGGTCCAGCACTCTAGGCTCACAGCTTTTTGGGGGGGCGTCCCCACCCTCTTCCTCCCACTCCATGGCACAAGGGGCTTCACCACCCCTTCCCCGTGGGGCCAGGGAGCTGAGCCCAAACCTCAAGGCTAGGGTGTAGGGTGGGGGAAGGGAGAGGAGGAGGGGGCGGCTCCTCCAAGCGAGACACAAAGAAACGTCCTTCAGCCTCGGCTCCATGGCGACGCTGGGGAGGGGGAGCGCACCCAGTACTTCCTTCCCCACCTGCAGGGCTATAGGGACCTCGGTGGCCACTCACCTGCCGCCCCTCACCTGGGCCCGGCTTACCTGGGCTGGGGCCGCGGGGACGCCGCGGCAGGGGGCCTGGGCGCCGTCTCGGTCTTCGTCAGCCCGGCCCGGGGGGCTCAGGGCGCCACAATCAGGGGCCGGGATACAAAAGGTGCCGCAAGGGGCTCGGTCGCCCCAATCCTGGAGCTTTGAGAGGGCGCCACGAGGCTTCTTGCTGGTGAGGGGTATTTGCTGTCCTCGGGTCCCTAAGATTTGGAATTTCTGTGTACCGGAGTTAGGGGGGATTAGGATCCTCTGATCTAGGGGCGCTCTGAACTGGGTCTTCGTGTCTTGAGGTGTGGAGTTGTAATGACCAGGATCTTGGGAGGGGGCTCCCACAATCCCGGACGGGGGGCCCTGCGTTCTAGGTCTTGGGGGGCCCAGGTTGAAGAGGGGGAGTCTTCGCGGCACCGTTGAGGGGTCGCTGTCTTCTAAACACAGAGGAAATCTCCGCTTCCCCGAAGGGGGAGTCGCTCTGTGTTGGATCTGGAGGGGCCCCCCTCTTTCCCGAAGCTCGCTGGATCCTGGATGTGGTGGGGGGACCCCCGCGCTCCCCGGCTGCGGGGGCTTGCTGGGTCCCGGCCACCCGCAGGAGCTGGGAGGAAGCCCCTCAGCCGCTGGGGGGCTCCGTCGCCGCCGCTACGAGCAGCCCGGCCCTGCGGTCCCTGACCCCGGCCTGGCCCGGGCTCCGGCTGCGGCTCCGGCTCGCGCTCCGCCTGGTGCTTGGGCCTCGGCCCCGGCGCCCGCCCGGGCTCCGCTCCATCGCGGCACCGCGGCTCCGCCCTCCGGCCGGCGCGCACCTGCCCGCCGGGCCCGCGGCTCCGCCCCCCGGCTCGCGCGCCGCCGCCCGCCCCTTTGTCCGCCCCGCGCGGCGCGCGCCCTCGCGCACGCGCACGCGCACTGGCGCGGCGCGCGCTCGCCCTCCCGCCGCCGCCCCCAGCCGCGCGCCGCGGGGCGCAGGTTCTCCCCGGGCGGAGCGGAGGGAGCCGCACGCGGCGCCCCCGCCCCGCCTTCCGGCCGCGCCGGGTCCTAGCGCCCGCGGGCTCCCTGTGTGCCCTCCCACCCCCGCTTTTCTAGGTCAGGGCCCACGAGGGGGCGAGAACGAGGTTAGAGAGGGCTCGGGGGAGTCTGAGAGGGTCACCTGGTCCGGCTCGTCGGCCCCTGCGGGACCAGACTGCCCCAGACCGCCCCAGTCTAGGCTTGTGGGGCGGAGCCTGTGCCTGTTTCAAGGAGGGAAAACAAATCCAAGCTCTGCAACTGGATATGCATTCACTCATCCTTCCGTCTGTCCGTCCGCCTGTCCGCCCGTCCACCCACCCATCCACCCACCCATCCAAGCTATTTCGAGCGAAACCTCAAACTAGCGGTCGACTCGGGGAGAGGTGGCACACTGGGGCCGCGGGGGCCACGTCCACTCAGGTGGCGTTTGCAGCCCCTGCTGTAAACAGTCAGTGACTGGTGGCGGAATGCGTTGGGGAGAAAGGAGATTCTGGACAGAGGCAGCAGCAGGTGTAAAGGCACCGGGTGTGAAGGAGTCATTATCTGTGCGGCAACCGGAAATTGGTGGCCTGGATGAAGAGGGGTAGATGAGGACAGAGATGAGATAGGGACAGCTCGTCCTTCCCGGCTCTGTTCTCTCTCTCTCAGCCTCATCCCGGCAGCAGCACGCTCTTTCCCTCGTGAGAAAGCCCCCAGCACACCCCACACCGTCCCTATTTCTTCTAAGTCTTTGATCAGGCTGTTTTGTCAACCCAGTGTAATCTTCCCAACCACTCCGATTGTTTCTAGAGCTTTTAGAGCCGGTGACTGCAAACTCCAGGTACCTACAGGTCGCATAAATTACTCGCTGGGGTCCAGTATAAGGTGATAGGGAGCAGTGGAGGTGAGACAAACAGGGGGCATCTTGGGCTGTGTGTGGCTAGATGACATTTCAAGAGAAGCAGGAAATCCATATTCTAACATGAAATCTTTTAGCTCTTAAATGTTTGAAACTAATTCCCCAAAATCAGAAATACCAGATGGGCCAAATGAAACATGCTTTGGGGACATAATCTGGTCATGGGCCATCAGTTTGCAATCTCTGCTGGTGATAATATTGCATCAGTTCCTAATTTGTCTTCCTCCTGCCTCTAATCTAGACTCTTATTTCTAGAATCCAAGTCCTTTGTGACCATCAGCTCTATAAAATACAAATTGAATTGGGTTGCTCCCCTACATAAAATTGCCACAGACTCCTGGGTACCTCCAGGGTAAACTCTAACCTTATCCTTGCACTTAGAGCCCTTAGCATTTAGAGCCTGCTTACCATTCCCCCACTGAGGACCTCTCTTCTCCATTTGGCCTTTTTTATTTTTATTTTTTGATTTTTTGGAGAGAGGGTCTCCCTCTGTTGCCCAGGCTAGAGTGCAATGGCATCAAGATAGCTCACTGCAACCTCAAACTCCTGGGCTCAAGCGATCCTCCTGCCTCAGCCTCCCAAGTAGCTGGGACTACAGGCACACACCACCATGCTTGGCTAATTTTTCTATTTTTTATAGAGATGGGAACTTGCTATATTGTTCAGGCTGGTCTCAAACTCCTGGATTCAAGTGATCCTCCCACCTTGGCCTCCAAAGTGCCAGGATTACAGACGAGAGCAACTGCTTCTGGCCTCCATTCAGCCTTGACCTCAGCCACACTGTTCTAGAACATCTGCTTTGTCACCTCCATATCTTTGTACACTCAGTGTCCTCTGTGTAGAACATCTTTCCCCTCTTCTTTGTTTTCCAAACAAGTTATCCTCCAAGACAATCCCTCTGTGTCTATCCTTCCTCTCCCACTCTCCTTATCCTGCCAGTGTACAGGAATTTCACATTTCACCCTGTGTTCTACTCCTCCCCAAGCCCTCCGTGCCCCAAACAAAGGAACAGGGGATTTGAGTTACTGGGCACACAGTAGAGGGCGACTGGAAAGAGAGGAAATAGGAAGGAAATGTCTTCCTGTGTCGAACAATCTCATCCCAGAACGTTAGAGCTTAGAGAGCACTTTTCTCTTTTTTACAGATGAGGAACTTGAAGCCTAGAGAGGGGCAGGGGTAAGATCAGGCCTTGAAATGCCTCTAGCCATGGTTATCAAGGGTTGCCCAGTTCAAGGCCATCCTCTGCAAAAACCTTCCCTGATTCCTTACCCACAATGCAATCAGTAAAGGTTTGCCAAGCACAACGTAAGTAATCAAATCCCCCCCTACTCCCAGCTCTGCAGGGTGGGAGTCTTACACTCTTGTCAAGCTGTGTCTGTTGGCTGAAAACTTAGGACTACATCTGTTCTGGGACCAGCAGGCAAGAAGAGGCGTCACTGTCCTGACAGTAGTAACTGACCCTGGTCAGCAGAAGAAGGCAGGGCTGCTTTTACAGAGTGGGGACAGGGAGAAATACCTGCAGATTCCAGTGGTCCATTGGTTATGATAACCAAGAGTTTAGAGCCCTCAGGACCGAAGGGTTGGGTCGCACACCACCAGGTAACACACCAAGACCGGCCAAGGCAGTAGTTGAGGGTGTGGATGATTGAGAACGGATAGTGGGGAAGGAAAGGATGAGTAGCAGTTGTATAACTGCAGCAAGGGGATGGGGGCTGTATCATGTTCCACTAATCTCCCTCTTCAAAGTTTCCCCTAAGAAGGAGAGGCTCATAGGATCCATGGAGAAGCTGGGCAGAGCAAAGGGCCACCCTGAAAATGTGCCACTCAGACCTCTGCCTTCAGGAAAAGCAATTGACAAGGGCAGCCGCTGTGAAACCCACCTGTGGTTCACACAGGGGGCTCTGGTTGGTTTCCCATGAGCTAATGCCAGCCAAGGAACTAAGACACGCCCGATGCTTAGGGACACGAGGCTCCGCCAGTGGGCAACTTTGGATCAATGACTCCCCCTTGGCTTTGTGGACACTTTCTTAACATCGCACGGCAGGCTAAGACTCTTCCTACCCCACCTTCCTTACTTCTGTCTCTCTCCAGGCCCAGTGTTGGATCTATTGCAAACTGAGGGTCCTCCCAGCCTCCTCTGGCTCCCTCCCCATTTCTCCCTCCCAAGCATTTTCCCTAAAAAATCTCATCCCACCTTGCCTGCTTCGCAGAGGACCGAACCAACACAACATATCTGAAGAGAGGAACAGAAGCCAGCTGTTTGTAACACTCTGGTCCTTTTTCCTTGACACCTAGGGCTAAACCATTCTTGCCAGCTCAAAGGTGTGTATCCACAGCAATACCACCTTCCCAGAGAGAGGGTTTTGACGAGTACAATTTAGATAGCAGAACACAAAGATAAAACTTGGCCATGATTTTCATAGCAACACAGAAGAAACACTAGAAAACAGAGATCTCCATTTAGATTTCCTCTGCCCAGGGCCCATAACCCTCTTCAATAATGTCACGTCTTTGTGCTCCTGGGCAATTAGTCTCTGCACCCTACCAAGGAAACAGGGCGAATCCAGGGACCCCAGGGACTTCTGGTTATTATGTATCTTCCCTTTGGCTATAGTTTATATTTGCTGGATGTGTCAGAAGTTTCTGCTACTGTTGGGGGGAATGAGGAAGGAATTGCAAGAGTCTTTCCCTGTCTTCTAGAATCTGTACATTTCAAACTGTATGAATTTGGGTAACTCTACTGTCTGTTACTGGAAGTAATCTGTTAAGATATTGTATTGGGCATATTGATAGACTCCACGCTGGGGGAACATGATGGCATTTGGAGATTTCTCCAGCGTGTTCTGTGATTCTCCTTAGTGCTATGTCCCCTGTCATGACAGGAGACATTCCTGGCTTGCTGGTCTGAGTTACAATGGTCTTGTGGTACAGGAAGAAGCCCCACCCAGGGCCACTGGCAGACACGGGTCAAGTGATTGCTGATAAAAAACCAAGAGGTTCGCCAGAACCCAGGACACATCAGACAGAAGAAGGCTCGCAGCCCGGGACCTACAGCAGCTGGGGACGCTGGATCATTTACTCTCTCAATGCCTTTTTGGAGAATGTATTCTGAAGTGAGAAATGCCTGTTCCAGCAGGAGTGCTTAATGAGCTCCCCAGTCCCCAGGTAGAAATACAACTCTGTGACTGTGGCCAGCAGGACACCACTGATGATGGAAGTGCACTGTGATCGCAGTGCCCAGGAGAGAAACTGCTTCTCTGTGATAGCGCAGAGCTGCTGAGCTGCTCGTACTCGGGGCCGCTTTGAGCTGGAAATTCTGTTTCTTGCAGCTGAAAGTGTGCCAACATGAACGAGAAGGACAGCCCTAAAATCCTGAGTGGGTTGCCCCAGGGATGGAGACCGGGACATGGGCCTGGGAGGGGTGTATTGGGAATTCATCTTTACCTGTCATGATGCAAATATAATAAAATGTTAACATTGATTCTAGCTGTGTATATGCACAGCTGTAGACGTTTGTGTAATTTCTTTCACTTTTTTCAAAATAATTAAAAATTATGCAACGGAAGTGTTTTAAAACGAGATCTTAACAAAAAGGAGGAGGAGGGGGGAGAAATGAAAAATTTCACTATATGATTCTGTTTTTTTTCTAAAGCCAGGTCCAAGAACCACCTAAAGTGGCCTCGTCTGTCACACACTGGGAAGCACTAGGTCATAGGTTTGTCTCCCCTGGGCCTGCCACACAGACCTGCTGCTCACGATGGCCCTAAATGCCTGTGCTCAGGGCCAGGTGGTGGCTGTTGCTCTTGGAAGTCATGCAGGGAGGGTCTGGTGGGTCTCCACCCCCCCTCCCCACGATTATTGACGGGGAGCAGGGAGCATCCTCCGGAACCCTCAGAACTGAGGCAGGATTCTCTGAGCTGGTTCAGTCCCCGCTCCTTTCCCAGGGATGGGTCACCAAAGCCATCCCCAGGAATTGTAGACATTTGGCAGGAGACAAGTGCTGTCTAGAACACATCCCTACGGGGGCTGGCTTCAATGATGCCCTAGTTTGGGTTTCCCAGAAACAGACCCTGAGAAAAGGATTCCAGAGCAACTAGTTTATTCAGTAGGTGATCCCAGGTGGGGAGCGAGAAGACAGTGACAATGGGTTGTTACCAAGCAAGTTACCACGTGGGCAAGTGGAGGTTAACCCCACCAGGGAGCTCTCAGAGACAGTGCAGAACACACTTCTCGGAGTCGCCCCACCCAAGGGCAAAGCAGCTGGGGTATTTATGGTCACTGGGGAGGTCTCTGGGGCAGGGAGCATGTGGGGAGGGGCAGTGCCGTGGGCGTGGGCAGAGCAGGCTGGGCCAGACAAGGCCTTCCGGCATAGAGATGAGGACACTGCCAAGTAGAAGCTGGGAAGGGAGTGGGGGACAGACAGTGTCTGCCACCGAAGCCTGGTGCTTAGAACAGTGCCCTGCTGGGTCTGGCACGATGCCCACATCTTCCAAGTGGAGCAGACAGACCTCTGTCTTCCAGCATCTGTCCCACGTCTTCTGACAGCAGAACCCCAGTTTCCTTTAGGAACCCACATTCCCTGACATACCCTGCCCTGCTCATTATGGGTTCTGAGGGCGGGGCCCACCTGTTCGACTCTAGGGGTGGTCTTGTGGCCCAGCCTGCACCAACCAGTGCACGGCAGCCTCCTGGCCATGGCTGTGGTTTCTGAGATGGGTCTGTGGCCCAAGCCAGGCCGGTAGGACAGAGGCTCCCTTTCCATGGCACTGACAGGCGCTAGGATGCAAGCCTGGGGTGGCTACCATCCTGGAGGCCAAAACCGACAGAGCAGACAGCAGAGCCGAGAGAGGCGGAATCCTTGCTCTCATTTGGGCCCCTTGATCTAGCCATGCCTGAAGACTCTGGACTTTCCAGTTGTGTGACCCAATAAAGCCCCTTTTGTGCTCAAGTCAGATGGACTTGGGTCTCCGTTACTTACAACCCCAAGCTCTCGATATTATGTGTAAATGTTTAAGAATGCAGGAGGAAGTTTAACATTCTTTCCTCTGCCCCGCATCATCACTGTTTCCTCGGCGTCCCGGGGTGTGCAAGGGGATTGTCAGAGGAAGCCCAGCCTGCCCTGGAGCAGGAGGTTCGAATCCTTTGGAGCCCAGCTGCTACCTCCTAAGCCTGGTTATTCCTGGGGCCGTGCAAGGAGCTGGTGGGTTCACAGCTGAGCGGTTGGGCCAGCTGCCTGGGCTGCCCTATGGGGCCCTTTTCCCTCTAAGCTCCAGGGAGAAACCTCTGGGCCAAGACACTCATTCATTCATTCATGGGCACCTACACTGGGATGAAAGGCTAGGCTAAACAGCACTGTTCTTGCCTTCAGAAGCTTCCAGCCTAGCAGGGGAGACACTGCACTGATCATACCAATAAATGTAAAGTTCTGACTGAGACCAGGGTACAAAGGAGAGACAAGGGTTGGGGGCTCCCTGGAGGAGGTGAGGGCCATGCTGAGTCTGAAGGGTGAGCAGCAGCTGAGTGGTCCCCTCAGTTGTGGATGCTGGTCATCTCTCCCCAAGCCTGCCCGGCAGCTCCTTCCTCCTGCCTTCGAGATCTTGCACGCCTCAACTCCAGTAAGTCCTGCCTGATGTTTAGGCTGCATCCTGCCTGCTGCCTGCACAGCCCACTTTCTTCACTTGAGTCCCAGTGGAGGTGAAGTTCACCTTCTCTGAGCACTTCCTTCCTAATGCTTTCTGGGTCATCTCCCATCTCAGGGAGGGGTCTCTGGACTTTGATTAGGCACTTAGGATATACCAGGCACTTCCACAAGGCTAGAGTCTTCCCCCAATGGGGAAACTGAGCCATAGAGTGCAGAGGTCCTAGACTAACAAGGGCAGCCTCTTCCTCCTGCTGGAGAAGGAATGGGACACCCTGTCCTGAGTCCTTCTTGCTCACTTCTCATACCTTTAACCTCTCCTGGGCTCAGTCTGTTCCTGGCACCTCCAGAGCTGTCTCCCCTTTGGGCTGTCCCTTCCCCTCCTGCAGCTCCTGGCTTCTGGAGGAGCCTCTGTTCATGCCTACCCACTTATTTAATGATCGCACATTTGTGCCAGGCCAGGTTCTAAGCATTTTACACAAATTAACTCATTTAAACCTTCCAACAACCCTGTGATGTGATGCTCTCGTTGTGCATCAGAGACAGAGAGTTGAGGAGTTTGCTGGAGTCACACTCTAGCTGGGACTCAAGTCAAGGCCCTAAGCACCTCCCTGCCCAGCCCCTCTGTCCCCTGCCAGCCTCACCTACTGTCCCCTGATCCCATTGTATCCCATTTCCATCCCTCTCTCCATCCACCTGCCTGTCTCCATTTCCATTCCTGCCTCTGGGCTGCTGCCTGGCAGGGGCGCTGTCCTGGTGTCCTGGAACCAGGGGTGCGAACAGCGTGGGGGCCTGGGTGCTGGAGGGGCCCAGGCCACACCCTGCTCCACTCCCAGCCTGGGGAGGCTTGGCTGAGCCGAGGGCCTGGAGGAGGCAGGCTGGGGTGGGAGCTGGGAGCAGTAGGGGGCTGGGTGGAGCCAGGCCTGCAAGCCCTAATTAAGTCAGTTAATTAGGAAGGGAGGAGAAGCCTTGTGGGAGTTAATGAGCTTGGCTAATTAGGTGGATCCTGGAGAATGGCTCCAATTCTAGTGGCTGGGGAGAGACAGGGGCTTAGCCACAGTGGAAGGAGGGGGATGAGATACCAGGCACCTCCCGTGTCACCAGGGTCCATCTGAGGCCACTCCAGGGTCTGGTTTGAAGTTATCTTACCAGGGCCATGCATGACATCAACATCTGAGCCTGAAGTCATCACCGAGGCCTGGTCCCTTGTCACCCATCCCTTGGGGGTTACATCTAGATCCCCTTTGAACATTTCAGGAAATGAGGCTATAAACTGAGCCCTGACCCTGGGACCCTTCAGAACAACCGTGACAATCCCTGTGACGTGTCAGGAACTACGGCTGCCATCCACATTTCCCCCCATATTTCAGTTGGCAAAGATGTCCACACGCTCTGTCACTACTGGAAGGGGGTGACGGCTGCGGCCCGGGGACAAAGGGGCTTGCCCTGGCACCTTCTCAGCCTGCTGCTCCCAGTGCAGACGCATGCAGGGCCATGGGAAGGCAAGGGAATGTTGTCTCCCGGGCCTGGTGCCAGTCACCTGGAGGGCCACCAGCTGTCCCAGGAGCCTGCAGGCTCTCTCTTGCTCACCCTGTTTCTCTCTAATCTGGGATCTAAATAACTGGGGACAGAGCAGTTAACACTGTGAGGCGTGAGTACTGGACCCAGGCCCAGCTGCAGAAGGAGGGGCTGGGAGAAATGTAAATGTGGCCCTCTTGTTCAGAAAGCAGAAGAAAGCTTTTTCCTTTCTCCCAAGGACTGTCTCCCAGCCTGTCATGGTGGTTGGTTTTTATTTCCTATTCAAAGTCATGCTCCCTTGGGCACAGGGCACTAGTGGGGCAAGTGCAGACCCTCACATGTGCCCAGGGCCACTCTGCTGCACACTCAACAGCGATTCTTCCTTCACCCAGGCACCTGGCAGCCAGGGGCAAAGGGCAGCAGCAGAGTGTGGGAGGAGGGTAGAGGAGGGGGACAGTGGGGGTGGGGGATGGGGAGAGTGTAGCCGACCACCTGCCCAGGGGAGGTGGTGGGCTGTGCTCACTCCTGGAGTGAGGTAGAGGCTCCAAGTCCCCAGCACGCACTCCATTGTCCCATCAGACTTCACGAGCATGCCCTGGTACCCTGTGCTGGTCACATGTCCCGACCTGATAACCCCAGGACCTGGTTGGGTCCCCATGGCTGCCCTGCACACTTGCTACTGCTTTGCCCTCCCTTCACATATTTGCTCATTCATTCAGTTACCAAATATTAATTGAGTGCCTCCTATGTGCTAAGCACTGTTTGCAGTGAACAAAAACAAAGCAAAACTCCTGCCCTCACGGAGCCTCCACTCTAGTGAGCGAAGAAGGCAGTCGGCAGAAGAGATAAGTCAATGATTATGCTTAGAGGGGTTAGTGCCGGGGAAGAAATAAAGCTGGGAAGGGGACAGTGCACAGGAGACAGTGACATTTGAGCAGAGACTTGGAGGGGGTGAGGGAGAGAGCTGTGCAGATAAGGAGCAGGAGCAGCCAGTGCAAAGGCCCTGAGGTCTGAGTGCCCTGGGAACGTCCAGGACAAGTGAGGAGCTGATGTGGCTGGGAACCGTGGGAGGAGATGAGGAGTAACAGAGACAGTTCATTCAGGGCCACCATGGGCCTTCGGCTCTGACTCTGAGTGAGGCGAGAATCGCTGGAGGGCTTTGAGCAGAGGAGGGATGGGGTATGTCTTGGGGTTTAACATGCTTCGCTGCTGCCATGAGGAGGAAAACAGACTGTGGGCCAGGATGGAAGCAGACAGACCAGCCAGGAGACCACTGCACCAGGCCAGGGGGAGAAGATCGCAACTTGGCCCAGGGCAGTGGGTGTGGAGGTGGTGAGAAGTACTGGATCCTGGATCCGTTTGGACATAGCCAGCAGGATGTGCCGATGGGCTGGGCAGTGGGCAGGGGCTCTGAGAGGACATAGAATGACCCCCAAGGCTTTTGCTCTGGGCACCTGGGCCATGAAGTCCCTTGGACAGCCGAGGACACCAAGCAGCTCTCTTCCAGCCTGGCCCTCAGGGATTCCCTGCCCAGAGGGTCTTCTTTCATTTCTGGGGCACCCCCACCCAAGTCTGCATTCCTACGTGCCTGGGACCAGCAGCTGCAAGGTGGAAATGCTTACACAAGCCTGCCTTGGCACAGGTCTCCCCCACAGGGTCACAGGTGGAGGTGCTCACAGGGGCCAGGAAGGTGGCATGAACGGGGGACAGGGCCTGAGCAGGCAGTGGTGAACCTGAGAGCCCTGGCCCGAGTGTAGGTGTCCCACCCCCCTGCCCCTACATTGAGCCCACTATTGCTCCTAGGACTCAGGTTCTTGGAGCTTCCAAGTTTTTAAGAGAAGTTGGAAATCTGGACCTTAGGATGCAGTGCCCTGATTTTGAAATACTGGCAAATCATTTGGAAAAGTCAGAGAAGGTTACACCCTTCCGTGGGGCCAAGGATAAGACGGGGACGATGCTCTTGTGCACCTTCTGTCCACGGCAACCTCCACACCTGTGGTCTCTGAGTCATGCCAGCCGCAAACCTGGGAATGCAGACACCCCCTGGGGGCTGGCTGCGTGGGTCAGTGCCTGGCTGGCCCAGGGCAGGAGAAGGGGAGAGCAGCAGTTGCGAGAATGGCTGGGAGGAGCCTCTTGGGTGCTGGGCAGTGACACTGCCCAGGGGACGATGTAGTTGCCAGGAAAGGGCAGCTGCTGGTCCCTTGGGCACCAGGGCCCGAAAGGGTGAGACCAAAGCCAGGAATAAGCCGAATAAGCTGCAGGGCGAGGCTTGTGCTCAGACAAGAGCACCAGCAAGGCTGAGCAAGAAGGGAAGGTGGCAGGGCTGGTCTCTTTCCCTGCCCGGACCGCATCTCTCCCCCCTGCAGCTCGCGACCTCATCCACCCTCAGAACGACAGAACCATCGCCGTACCCATTTTACGGCTGACCGAACTTGGTCACAGAGCCTTTAAGTGACCGGGTCAGGGCCACACGACCCGTAAGTAGCCCGCCTGGAGTAAGACCCAGGGGTACCGTAACACGCAGGTTGTCAGGACAGGGCCGAGGCCGCAGAGCGTGTGCGAGCGCAGCGCGCCCTCCGGTGGCCGGCCCGCCGCCGTGCAGCCCGGGCCGCGGGGCGCCGCAGGGCGCGTGCGCGCTCCCTGGCTCCGGCTCTGTGTTTCTCAGCACGCACGCTTATTATCTGCTTCTCGAGGGGAAGACCACGCCATTTCCACCTTCTGCTCACCTACGACCCGGGCCGTCGGCCGCCCCTACCCGGCTGGGCCACTCAGAGCCCCTGTCCCTGGTCGAGGCTTCCACGGCTGTGCCAGCCCCGGGGACCTTCTCGCCCGGTTGTCCCTCCCCGCTCCCCTCTGGCACAATCTTTGTCTGCGAGGGTCTCTTTGTCTGCACGGTGGCTCTCAGACCCCGCCGCGAGTTGTAGTCTACCGGGAGCTTCCAAAGCCCTGCCGGGCTCCGCACCCCGTCACCGACCGGCACAGCCCCCCGGAGCGCCCCGCCGGGAGCGCCCCGCCCGGCCACCGCCCCGCCCGGCCACCGCCCCGCCCGGCCACCGCCCCGCCCGGCTCTGCCCCGCCCGGCTCTGCCCCGCCCGGCTCTGCCCCGCCCGGCTCTGCCCTGCGCCCGCGCTCCGCCCCGCCCGGCTCTGCCCTGCGCCCGCGCTCCGCCCTGCGCCCGCGCTCCGCCCCGCCGAGCCAGCGACGCTGCCGGGGGCGGGGGGCTGTCCCCTCTCGGCCGTCAGGGTCCCTTCCCGTTCCCGGGCGCAGGTCTCCGGGGCGCTCGGCCAGCCCCATAGCGTGGCCGGGCCTGCCGCCTCCCGCCAGCGCTTGCTTCTCCGACTGCGCTCCGCCGGCCGGCTCCGCGTGGCGAGGTCTTGCAGGGCTCTTTCCCGCCTCCTCCTCTCTCCTCCGCCGGGGCCCCCACGTCGCGGAGAGAGCAGGTGGCGCCGACGCGGCTCCCCCGCCCG